>ML273735.1:0-14085 GCA_005239495.1 Nicotiana undulata | reverse complement strand
ATGAATTACAATATTTATATCCCAAAGATTTACAAGAAATTGCCTTACATAAAAAAAAAATTTTAAAAAATAGGCCGGACCCGTTTAGGCCCGTTTGGCCCGCGGGCACGACCCGCTTAGCCCGGGCCCACAAAGCCCGGGCCCACTTGGCCCGGGCCCGGCCCGTTAGCCACCCTTAATTGAACCCGAGGAACAAGTAGCGGAGGACGAAGAAGAGCACTTCCTTACCCCTTGAGATTTCGTCGCCCCCGAGGAATCAGATGCGACGAAGTCCACGGTCGAGGAACTAGAGCAGGTGATATTGATCAAGCATCTACAAGAACGGAAGGTATACCTATGAATGAGATTAACCCCCGAACTCAGGAAAAAACTCATTCAATTCCTTATCGATAACATAGATTATTTTGCTTGGTCCCACTTAGATATGACAGGGATCCCATCAGAAATAACCACCCATCAGCTGAGTCTCGACCCCAGGTTCAAACCGGTGAAGCAAAAGAGAAGGCCCTAGTCAGAGGTAAAGCACGCATTCATAAAGGATGAGGTAACTAAACTTCTCAAAATAGGGTCCATTAGGGAAGAAAAATACCCCGAGTGGCTAGCCAATGTAGTAGTAGTGCCTAAAAAAGGAAAAAAACTTAGAATGTGTGTAGATTACAAAGATTTGAACAAGGCATGCCCTAAAGACTCTTTCCCACTACCTAACATCGATTGTATGATCGACGCCATGACCGGCCATGAGATCCTTACTTTTCTCGATGCCTACTCCGGGTGCAATCAAATTCAAATGAACCCGGAGGACTAGGAAAAAACTTCGTTTATCACGAAGTATGGAACATATTGTTACAATATAATGCCCTTCGGGCTAAAAAATGCAGGAGCTACATACCAACGCCTACTTAATAAGATGTTCAAACAACAGATAGGAAATCTATGGAAGTTAGTTAAGTTCTTGCGCGCAGAGGACCATTTGACTCATTTGTAGGCAACGTTCGAGATTTTAAGAAAATACCACATGAAACTCAACCCCGAGAAATGCACCTTCGGGGTTGGCTCGGGTAAGTTCTTGGGTTTCATGGTGTCGATTAGGGGGATCGAGATCAACCCTGACAAAATTAAAGCCATCGAAAAAATCACCGTCGCGGACAGTGTGAAAGCCGTACAACAGCTAACCGGACGGATAACTGCTCTAGGGCGATTTATCTCAAGGTTGTCGGATCAGAGTCACCAGTTCTTTTCCCTACTCAAAAAGAAGAATGATTTCGCATGGACTCCGGAATGTCAGCAAGCGTTGGAGGAATTAAATCGGTACCTATCGAGCCCACCCTTACTCTACACTCCGAAGGCATACGAAAAAATTTACTTATACTTGGCCGTGTCCAAGATAAGTGTCATCCTGGTTCGAGAAGAGCAAGGTACATAATTTCCTGTTTATTATGTAAGTCGAACCTTAGGAGATGCTGAAACCAGGTATCCACATTTAGAAAAGTTAGCACTTGCACTCATAAGCGTATCTAGAAAACTGAAGCCATATTTTCAATGTCATCCCATATGTGTGTTAACTACGTACCCACTTCAAAATGTTTTGCATAAGCCCGAGCTGTCGGGCCGATTGGTCAAATGGGCCATCGAACTTGGAGGGTACGATATCGAATATCAACCCTGAATGTCTATCAAGTCTCAAATTTTGGCGCATAAGCTTCGCGCCACCTAGCCCCCAGACCTCTCAACCTTGTGCGTTCGCGACCAGTCGATGCGTTCGCATAGGGTCATCTCCCTACAGGTCTGCGTTCGCACCCTAAGGGATGCGTTCGCATAGTGTATTGCTACCCAGACCCCTAGACCCCACACTACTCTGTGTGTAGGCACTCCCTTGAGTGCGTTCGCGTAGAGTAAGAATCTTGTGCTCCGCATTCGCACTTGATGTGGTGCGTTCACACAGAACAATCCCACCCCCCTCCAGATAGTGCTATGCGTTCGCGATCGAACCTATGCGTTCGCATAGCACAAATTACCAGGCACCAGAAGACAACAGTAAACACCAGATTTTTGGGTTCCAAAACACCCCGACACCTAACTAAAACTCAACTGAGCCCTCGGGGCTCCAAACCAATTATGCACACAAGCCCATAAACATCCTACAGACTTATTCGTATAATTAAACCCCCAAAATCACATCTAAAACAACGAATAGACTCCAAAGTTCATGAAATTTTTCAAGACATCTTTAAACTTCAAATTTTGCATTTTTATCTGAATCACGTCAAACAAAGTCCGTTTCTTACCAAACTTCACAGACATAACAACTATTTTATATTTGACATGTACCGGGCTCCGGAACCACAATACGGGCCCGATACCTCGGGTTTCACATATAAATTCATTTTCAAAATTTCTTATATTTTTCAGAAAATAATTTCCTTTAAAAATTCATTTCTCGGACTTGGGACCTCGAAATTCGATTCCGGGCATACACCCAAGTCCCATATGTTCTTACGGACCCTCTGGGACCGTCAAATCACGGGTCCGGGTCCGTTTACCAAAAATATTGACCAAAGTCAACTTTATCCAAATTTAAACACAAAATTATTGTTTTTATCAGTTTTCACATAATTGCTTACCGGCTACACGACCGGGCTGCGCACGCAAATCAAGGTGAGATAGAAGGAGACTTTCATGGCCTCAGAACACAGAATTAGCTAGGAATACACAAGATGACCTTTTGGGTCATCACAAGACCAAATTTAGAACTGTTACTTACTTGAAACCGTGTAATTCTTTACTCCGCTATGCCTTTGCCTCGCGAATCAGCCTCCGAACACCTCGAATCTAGTCACAATTTATTCGATTCAATCAATACAAATTATTGGAGTTAATTCCATATGAAAATACTAATTTTTCAACAAAATCCGAAATTAACTCAAAAATCGCTAGGGCCGGCGTCTCGATAACTGATAAAAGTTAGTAAATATGAACGCTCATTCAACTACAAGTCCAATCATACAATTTTTTACCAAATTCGGATAACAATTCTACCCTCAAATCCTCAAATTTATCCAAAAGGGTTTCAAACTTTTCAAACTTAAATCACCAATCAAATGCTAAAAACGACCATAAATTCGGGTAATTTGACCAAAACTGAGGTAAGAACACTTACTCCATTGTTTTTCTTGAAAATATTTCGAAAATCGCCTCTTCCCCAGCTGCAAATCATCAAAAATAGAAAATGGGACAAAGTCCCATTTTCAGAACTTAAACTCTCAACCCAGTCAATTCTTCTAGGCGATCGCGGGACTTTAATTTTACTCTACGCGATCACAAAGAATAAAAAGAAAACTACCCCGAAAATGCACTACGCGATCGCACAACACCACACGCGATCAGGGACATCGACTTGGGTGATTTTGGGGCTGTTTGGTAGTGAAAATGGCACGAGCAAGGAGTTAGATATTGGCCTTTCATGGCTGCATTTTTTACTGAGTTTATGGAAAAGTTTATATGACTTTCTATATTCAGCTCATGGCCGAGAAGAGAAATGGAATTAGAGAAGAGGAGAATCCTTCTTCTTTGTTTTTTTAGCTCTCTAGATCTTGTACATATATACTAGTATGAAAATTGGGGAGGAGAAGGAGCTGAGTTTTTATGTGGGAAACATGGTTGTTATAGGGAGAAAATTGGAGAAGTTGCGATTGTTTTCCCAGAAGGCTGAATCACTTTTTTGTTTCTTTCCTTTCCTCGCGTTTTTCCCTCCTCTTTTCCTATCTCTTTTCTTCTCCTCTTTGTTCCCAGATTTTTGTTTCTTCTTCGTTCCCCAAATCCATTTTCATTATTCCCCCTCCGGTTTTTGTTTGTTATCCAGCCCCTTGATTTTTTCTCTTACTTTTTATTTTTTGTAAATCAAAACAAAGTAGTATTCTAAATATGAATCTTTTTATTATTTTCAATTATCACAAAATAAATCTATAAAAGGTCAAATAAGTGTCAAAAATGTATATCAAACATAAAATATATGTTACATCCCGTACTTTTCTACAGAGGTTTGTGACCATAAAACCCGATAAGTTTAACAATTTTGATAGCGTTAGATATATTTTGATATAGTATTTATATTGAGTGGAACATTTTTGTAATATGATTTTATATAATTATTAATATTACTACTTTCATATATGTTTTAGATTATACACATAATATGAGAAAGTTTATGAGTATATTATATATTCGATAACTATTATTTTTACTCTAGTTGATTCTTGGTAAAATTTTCACCCATTTATCTTACTTCCTATGGATATAGCTATTTATTTTATTTAACATGAATGTTTTAAATAATAATGTATGCGTTTATTTTATATGGTACTACATAACTATAATAGTCAAGTATATAAATTGTGTTAAAAATGAATATTATTTTAAGTAAATTAAAATAATTTTTAATTATATAAATAGTTATATAATTATTAATTTTTAATGGGAGATAATTAAAAATGTTTGAATAAAGTTTAATCTCACGTGGCAGCTTTTGCCTTAAGGAATATTGTGACTCTTACATATATTAAAATAGGTGGCATGAGACCTTGCGAAGGATAGTTGACGGTGGCAGCATTTAAAGGAAGGAAATATAGGATAACTTTCAATACCTTCCACACTATAGGATAACTTTCAAAAGAATCCAGCTGCCTCTCTTCTCCACACTATAAACATAAACCTTCTTCATGAACCAGAGAAAGTTTAACAAATATGGTTGTTTCATTTCACTGAAATCGTAGGTTCAGAGGTTCATCCATAAAACCAATTATTCTAGTTTTCATAACTTCAACTTTGATAGTATTCTACATTTTTTTGTACCTTAAGACTCCTCAATATTCATCCTCATCAAAATCAGCTTCACATAAAAAAAGAACACCATTGGATATTAGCTTTTTCAATTTGAAAATTGTGGTTCAAAGAAATACAGAAATCTAACAAATTCTTTCATGGAGTTTTTGTTGATCATCATAAGCCAGCCAAAGATGAAGAAACTCTAACTCTTTTATTACCAAATACTACTAGTATTATTTTTCCTTTGCCAGAGCCATTTCTAATTTCTAAAACAGAGCTTCAAGTCGGTTCAGGAGATTGAATTATTAGAGGGCTGAACCGTCATTATGTGGCTAGTTAAACGACAAAGGTATGTTATGGCTCTTCCTTCATTCTTCTGGCATGATCTAAAGTGAAACGAACGTAAACGATACGCTATTTCATATCGAATCTACTCCTAGCAACTAAGGTGGTCCATGTTGTTCTTTCCTTACAAAGTTATTCTAAGAAAGTTTGTATGATCCTTGAGTCCTAGTGAAGTTTATATTCATGGTATGATGTCCATAATGTTAATAGAAGGTGCAACTACCTTACGTCACTCCAAAAGGTTTAGAGCATGATTCCATGAGTCTAGCATGCATTATATATATTATCTATTTTACTCTAACGAGTCGCGCTATAGTCGGCCGGGTATGGCACCTATTGTGCAACCACCGATCAGTTTGGTTTTACCGAGCTCCACGTGGCCGGGTACGTTTTTACCGAGTCCTCTTTGAGGCCGGGTACGATACCTGTTTGGACACGATCGCGATAGGTAATGTAGAGTAGCATGTGCGAACGCGGAGCACGTGCCGTGAACACATTGAATTAAATCGCTCAGTTATATTTTAAGTCCAAAAAAAGAATGTTCATTACGGGATTTTATCATTTTTTTACAACCTTTGTCTTCTTCACACCTCCTTGGGCGATTTTTGAAGAACTTCTTCACACTAGCTTCATAGTTAAGTACTCCTAACCTCGTTTTCTTCACTATTTATCAACATCCATTAGATTCTAGGCCTAAAAACATGAGATTAAGGGTTGAAAATTAGGGATTTGGGTAGAGTTAGAGATTTTTTAATTATTGAGAATTAGACCTCGTTTTGGGGTCGGATTTCAAAACAAATTATATATTCGGGTTCGTGGGTAAATGGGTGATCGGGTTTTGGTACAAACCTCGTGATTTGACCAAGCGGGCTCGGGGTCCATTTTTTGATTTTTGAGAAGAATGTTAGAAAATCTATAATTAAGCATTGGAATTGAATTGTTTAGCATTTATTGATGTTATTGAGTCAATTATGTCTAGATACGATTGATTTTGAGTCGTGTTCAAAAGAAAAAACGGTGCTTGAGGCTTGATTTGATTGTGGGAGTCGAGGTAAGTGTTTGGCCTAACCTTAGCTCGAGGGAATAGGTGTTGAGGCATATGTGCTACGTGTTTATTCCATGTTCAATGTATATCTGAGGTGGTGAGTACCTATATATTATTGTCAAGCATGCCCGTGAGTCGGTTTTTATGATATATGTGATTTTCATCGATGTTCTCTATGTTATGAAGTAATTGTCACTTTGGAAGTTATGCAATTGAGGGAAATTCTTGATTTTGAATACTGTTGATTAATTGTTCGGTTGAGGGTTATTTTGTTAAGTTGTACATCTGAGCGAGATTGGTTATAGTTGTGTCCCTTGCCAGGACGGTATTAATTCTGTTGTTATTCCCTTGCTGGGATGTTGTGACTTGTGATCTATGCTGTTGATTTTCCTTGCCAAAACTGTTGTTCTTGATATTGTTTGGGTGAGGAAGAGTATAAAGCACGAAGGGTGATGCCATGTATTTAGTTATTGCATTGTGAGGAAGAGTGTAAAGCACGAAGGGTGATGCCGTGTATTTAGTTATTGCATTTGTGAGGTTGAGAGTGTAAAAGCACGAAGGGTGATGCCATGCCATGATATGACATTTAAAAGCACGAAGGATAATGTCGTGCCGTCCTTATTTTTTTATTGCTTTGGTGAGGATGAGAGTAAAAGCACGAAGGGTGATGTTGTGCACTTGTTTTGGTGAGGATGAGAGTAAAACACGAAGGGTGATGTCGTGCACTTGTTTGTTCCATGTGGTTACTTCCTGTTGTTATTTGATACTTAGACTGTTGTTTGTTCTGTTATTCAGTAACTATTTTCCCCTTGTCCCAACATGTTTCTCCCCGTTTTGTACTTAACTGTCATTTCCTGTCGATATTTCTGTTATATATTATTGAATTGCACAGGTATTTATTAGTTTCCGTGTCCTAGCCTCGTCACTACTTCGTCGAGGTGAGGCTCGTCACTTACTCAGTACATGGGGTCGGTTGTACTGATGCTACACCTGTACTTCTTTATGTTGTGCAGATTACGGTACCGGACCCGGTGGACACTGGTTGAGAAGGCTTCCTTCAGTCCACCAGGAGACACTGAGGTAGTCCTGCAGGCATCCGCATGCCTTGGCGTCACCTCCTATCTCTATCCTTTTTCTGTCTTTTCTTTGTATTTTCGAGACAATAGTACTTGTTTGTTCAGACCTTGCTTTTAGTATTCTTAGACAGTCCGTGAAGTTGTAATACCAATTCTGGAATTTTTAAGGATTCTATAATACTATTTACTTAAATTGTTAGATTTCATATCTTCCGCACTCTTAATTATATTTGTTCTTGTATATCACTGTTCTTTTAAATGCTAAATAATAAGGAAATAAGTTATATTAACCGGAACATTGGCTTGTCTAGCGGGTTCAACGTTAGACGTCATCACGGTCCCGACAGTAGGATTTCGGAGCGTGACAAATTGATATTAGAGCACTAGGTTTCTTAGGTCTCACAATTCACGGACAAACTTGTTAGAGTCTGAGGGATCGATACGGAGACGTTTGTACTTATCCCCTAGAGGTTGCAAAGTTAGGAATAACTTCACATCTATTCTTCTCTGTCGTGCGATTTGAATTCTAAATGCTAATAGAGTCTCTATTCTATTCTCTTGCAGATGGAGAGAACGTGTGCTTCCTCATCTACCGATCAGCAACCCGATACTCCAGTTGTAGCTCCGACGAGGGTGATACGCTCAATTTACACCTTAAAAGAATGTACGCGATCGTTGTCAAATATAGTAACCCAACAAGGTTGGGGTCGAATCCCACAGAGAACAATATGAGGGCGTTTAGGAATGCTAGAGAATTATCACTTATCGCGCAGTGCCAAACAAATACGATTTTTGTGTAGAAAATTATTTTATAACTAAATGCGAAAATATAAACTAACCTAGAAAGCAATTAAAATGATCGATGGCAACAAGTATCGATGCTTCGGGTATTACACTCGAGTAACGATCCAATGTATTTCACGATTTTACAAATATGAGCGGGTAATGTTAATTAGCCACGGATAACATTTCTTAATTAGCTTTTCCCAAAGACTAACAAGACTTCCTAATTGAATTATCCCTAACCCAATTAGGAGATTAAGCACTTCCGAGTTTGGCTACAAGTAGTTCAATCCTATCCCTAGGTAGAATCTATAAAATGAGGGTTAAATCCTCAAGTTCTTGTTAATTAATCTTTCCCAACCCCAAATAATCTTTTCCAAAACTAATTCGGAGTTAATGGGCGAGTCCTAGGGTTAGCTAATCCCTTTGGAAACATTAAAGAACAAGAATAATTAAAATAACAAACACTCACTTCACAAATATAATAAAATCATTCAATACATAAGCACAACATGGTATTTGATCCACACTTTAAACATGAATATTCCCATAAACCATATTCAAGTGTTGGAAAAATACTACATACTTAGATATACAATACAAAGCAAGGAAATGAAGAAATAAACACAAATGGGTAAGAAAAACTTCACCACAATGTCGAAATTTACAAATTCAAAGTGTGTGTGCAAACCCACAAATCAATACTTGTTCTTCTTAACTCAAAATATATTTACAAAGCTCCAAAAATATGCCAAGATATGCTAAGGATATTTTCCGATATGTAAAAATGGCTGCTAGGTCGAGTATATAAGAGTTGAGTTTGGAAAATGTGATTTTACACTTTTGTCCAGATCTGATGCCCGACTACCGCACATGCGGAAGATTCCTCGCAGGTGCGATTCCGCAGGGGCGGAATATTTCTCGCAGGAGCGAGTTCTGAGTTTGGTCACCTTTCCGCAGGAGCAGACGTCTGGTCGCACCTGCGGTTTCGCAGGTGCGAGTTTAGGCTGGTTTGACTTCCATCGCAATTGCGCACATGAGGTCGCACCTGCGCTTCCGCAGGTGCGTAAAAAGCACCGCAGGTGCGGGTCTTGTGTGACTGAGCTGGCTTCGCAGGGGCGAACATTCCTTCACAGGCGCGAGGTCGCGCTTGCGACCTAGAATCCGCAGGTGCGGAATCACTGAAGCATTTCATGCACTTTCTCTCCACTTTCTGTCCAACTTTCATTCCAATTCAACACCAACTTTCGTAGCATCATTTCCCTGAAAATTGAGCAATTTATACACTGAAAACGACCTCAAGTTATCATTTGACAATGCAAAATCTAATGAGAAGAGGCTAAAATGAGTGGTGAAATCGCCACTCATCAGAGGGGCCGAGGACGAGGCAAGGGCAGGGCTCAGCCCAGAGTAGCAGCCCCAGTAGAGGACCCACAGGTAGATTTTGCTGCCTTCTTTGTTTTGAAAAGTTAGGGATTAAAACTGACCTGGGGGTGTTTAATTTAGGATTCAAAATTGGGAGACTTCCGCGCCTGCGGTTGTTTTTCCACACCTGCGTTATCGCAGGTGCGTAGAATTGGTCGCACCAGCGATGACAATCGCACCTGCGATTTAGAGACCCGCGCCTGCGTGACTGCACCGGCGGCCAATTGACCGCAGGTGCGAAAATAACTGGGTTTTGCCTCTAATCTTTCTGTGTGAGTATGCGATCGCATTTTGGCATAGCATATCAAGTAAGCGATCGCACATGGGCCTGGGATCATTGCATCCTTGGGCAGTGTTGCCAAGAGGTATTTTTGTGCATTTTTTGCACTACGTTTGACCCCCCGGTGTCCTAAACCTGCTCAAATAAACTCCAAAAAATATGAAACTTGGCATATTGGTTAGAAATAATATAAGAAGCTATTCTAAAAAGTAAATTTTCAAAAATGACTCAAAAAAGCTATTTTTGAACTACGATGGGTTGCCTCCCACCAAGCGCCGCATTTAACGTCGTGGCACGACGCGAATCAACTTTTACCGCTTTTCTCGCCACTTTGACGATATGAACTGGGCACCTAGCTTGAAATCAAGCTTGTGACCACGAGTGGTGGGGGGTGGTAGAAAAATGACCGAGCCAAGCCTCAATTTCTTCATTTTGCACTTCTTGGCCCGTATGTGAGGGATGTCATTTTGCCTTCTTTGTTCTTCAAATTGCAAGATGTAAGGCACGAAATTTTCCTCGTCGCAATACTCCAAGAACTCATGTAGCTCAACTTCCGTTTCACCACACAATTCCAAAGTCGAGAAATGCTTGGAATGTGCCTTCAAAATCCCAACTTGCAATTTTTCTTCACTTTTGACATCCTCATTTTCCCCGGGAATTGAGTCAAACTCAACCAAATTTTCAATCACCAGGGTTGACTCAAGTTCCATATTTTTGTTGGCATCCGAAATTTTCATGGAGTCGGTTGGCGGATGTTCAAGGCTTGATTCCTCAAAGTAACACTCATCCTCGCCCTCGGTTATGAACTCTTCTTGACTTTCATCCACACTTGCGACTTGGGATACATGATGAGTTTCCATCAATGCTTGCAATTGATCCTCCAAAGTGCGGATGTGTTCGTCGTTCTGAGCTACATCACATTTCAAGCCTTCGAGTGCGAGGTTGTGCTTTTCCTCATTTTCCAAAATGGCCTCCAACATATGCAGCATCCTCCCATTTTGAGCATTTGAGAATTCTTCTTGGTTTTGTTCAGGTGCCAAGGATTCAACTTCTTGGTTGTCACTCATGTCCAAGGCTTTTTGAGCTCTTGAAGCTTCAATCATTGCGTCCATTTGGGAGTGCAACCTTTCAAGTGCCAAATCATTTTGAAGATTGGTCTCCAAAAGTTCCTCCAAGGCATGGTGCTCATGGTTTCCTTTTTCAAGTAGACATTCCAACATGATCTTGAACTCTCCATTGCTATTATGCTCAAATTCCTCCACTTCATTGCCCCTAAAATTTCCATCACAACAAGTAGATTCATCATAGTGGGGGCTCGGGGAAGGGACGGACAAATACAAACAATCATACACATGACCACTTTTGCAAGTAGAATTGTTGTGTGAATACAAAGGTTACAGTTCAACTAGAAGAAACAGTGTCATCGTTTGTATATTGAGTCTAGTTAATTGTAGTAGGAGTTTAAATACTGTATCTTATCAGCTTTCATAGAAGCAATTGTAATAGGTACAAATTGATCAAGTTAGAGTTAGCTTGAATTCTGTAGAAATTAGCTAGAGGCTAGTTGATACAAAGAGGATTAGAGTCGGTCCTAGGATTACAAAAGAGTTTATTTTGTAAGTCTGTTTTTGGCTCTGAGTTTAGTGAAAAGTTTTGAGCAAATCCTACTGAGGAGTAGGTCGTGGTTTTTTCACCTTTTGAGCCAGGTGTTTTCCACGTAAAATTTTTTGCGTCTTTACTATTACTGCTTAATTATTCCGCAAATAGTAGTGAGTAGTAGACTAAGATGAACTAGGTTCTTCTTATTAGACAGTACTCGAAAATTAGGTACTGCACAATTAACCTATAATATTGTGTAGTATTGAAGTCTAAAACAAAAATTGGTATCAGAGCAGGTTATCCTTGAAGAGGCTAACACCTAGGAAAAGATCAAGATGAGTGCACCACCTAGGAACTGGGAAGGTCAATCAACTGCAAGGCCACCACTCTTCAACGGCCAGTACTATTCTTGGTGGAAGAATAGAATGAAGGATCACCTTATTGGAGAAGACTATGAACTCTGGGACATAGTCACTGATGGACCACTTGCAACAATGAAGAAAACTGCTGAAGGAGTAGATGTGCCTAAAACTAGGGCTGACTGTACAGCTGAGGATCAGAAGAAATGGGAGAAGAATGCCAAGGCCAAGAAGTGGCTAGTGTGTGGACTAGGCCCAGATGAATACAGCAGAATCCAAAGCTGCACCACTGCCAAGGAAATCTGGGATACTCTACAAGTGGCACATGAAGGAACAACTCAAGTGAAGAGGTCTAGAGGTACATTGCTATACTCTCAGTATGAAAACTTCACTATGAAGGAAGGTGAAACAATTCAGTAGATGTACACAAGCTTCACAACCAACTCAAGTCTCTTGGAAGAGTCATCCTTGAAGAAGACAAGGTTGAGAAAATTTTGACAAGGGTTCTGCCTATCTCCTGGGAGAGCTAGATAACTGCCATTCAGGAATCCAAAAATATGGCAACCCTTAGACTAGATGAGTTGATTGGCAACCTTACTGCTTATAACTCAGAAGGTAGACCATGAAAATGGATGTCCCAAAGAAGGAAAAAAGTCTAGCACTAAGGATCACAGAGGGAGCAGATCTGGAGGATGATGAGATGGCCATGATCACCAAAGAATTCAGAAACTTTCTCATGAGGAAGAAAGGCATCTCTAGAGGGGGAAACTTCAACAAGGCAAAGGCTCCTGAAAGGCCAGCTAATGAGGGATGCTACAAGTGTGGAAAAACTGATCATCTCATCAAGAACTGCCCCCAGTGGGAAGTAGAATGGAGGAAGGAGAGATATGAAAGAAAGAACAGGAAGTAGGAACTGGTCCAACCCAAGAAAACTACTACAAAGGCTATGGTTGCTGCTTGGGGGGAAAGTTCTAATGAAGAATCAGAATATGGTGAGACAGAAGATCAAGCTCTCATGGCAATTGGAGAATCTGATGAGGAGACTTATGAAGAACCACAGGTAAGTATCTCACATCTTAAAACAAAAATAAAGCTCCTATCTAAGGAGAAACTCTCTGAGTTGCTACTTGACTTCATTGATGATTCTGAGGAGACAACTAAAGAGAAAGATCAACTATCTAAGGAGTGTGCAATGCTAAAAGAAAAATGCATGGACCTGTAAATAAGGTGAATCTGAAAAGAAAACCATTGTCTTGATGAACCAGGTTCAACCACTTGAAACTGAGATTCTAGAACTAAAATCTGAAAATTTAAAGATAAGACTAGGATCCAGTAAAATGATAGTTGATCACTCTCATGCGAAGTTAAAAGAAGACTTAAGTAAATTGAAAGATAAAATGTATGCCAAAGATGAGCAGATAAAATCTCTTAAAGAAGAGCTTGGCAAAGTCAAACATGAATTTGATAGAACATGTAAGTGGAATAAGTCTTCTGATGCTTTAATATGGCTTCAAGAGAATCATAGTAGCAACCAGAGAGGACTTGGTTTTAGGAGTCAATTGCCTAAATGGGATCCCAAAATCAAGTATCTCACTCTCCCTGAAAATAAAATTTGCACCCATTGTGGGAAGACTGGCCACTCTAAATATGAGTGTTCTGCAAAAGAAAAGGCAGTCAGAAAAATGAGAGATTCATTAAAAAGAAAAATTGGCTACCAATTGGGCCAGAAAAAATCCNCTGATTTCTTTTGAAGGTAAAAGTGAAGGGAGGCAGCCAGTTTTGGTTTTTGGATAGTGGCTGTTCTAAGCATATGACAGGGAACAAGGAACGGTTCCTTCACTTGAAACCTCAAAGGAGGAAATGTCTCCTTTGGAAACGGGAAGAAATGTGAAATAATAGGGGTCAGAAAGGTAGGTAAAGATGACACACGTTCAATTGAACATGTGTATCTGATAGATGGCTTGAAATATAGCCTTATCAGTGTGTCACAATTGTGTGACAGAGGTAACCTTGTCGCTTTTACTTCCACAAAATGTTTTGTGATCAACCTGCTTACTGACAAGATTGTTTTGCAGGGAAAAAGAATGAACAATATATATGTCATTGACTTGTCCACTGTCTGACAATGAAATCACTTGCCTTAATGTGTTGGACAGTGATCCCCTCCTGTGGCACAAAGACTTGGTCATTCAAGTCTAACTCAACTGAACAAGCTGGTCTCTAAGGACTTAGTGGTAGGACTTCCTAACATTAAGTTCAAAGAAGACAAGGTTTGTGAGGCATGTACAAGGGGAAGCAGGTAAGGTCTTCTTTCAAAAGTAAGAAAATGGTCAGTACCACCAGGTCGTTAGA
>MDKH01134804.1:0-92048 GCA_005239495.1 Nicotiana undulata | reverse complement strand
TAGACCTATATGGGTCAAGGTGACGTGAAATAATCTCCGAATATGTGCATGGTAGGTTACACGACCATTTTGGTGGTTTTTGAAACAACTCTGGGCACGTTCGAGAACGAACGTATGTTTAAGTGGGGGAAAATGTAACGACCCGGTCGGTAGTTCCGTAGAATTTACATTATTATTGTTGTTATTGCCTTGTCATAGGTTGATTATGTTGTTTATGATGTGTTAGAGTCGGTTGGCTCGGGTTCAGAATGGCTGTAGTGAGAATTAGACATTTAGTCTCTAAAAATAGCTTTGTAGTTGGAAAAGTCAATTGAGAGTTGACTTATTGGTAAACGAACTCGGAATGTGGATTTTATGGCTCGGATAGCTTCGTTAGGTGATTTGGGACTTAGGAGTGTGTTCAAAATAATTTTGTGATGTCCGGTGTAGAATTAGGCTTGAATTGGCGAAAGTTGGAGATTTAGAAGTTCTTAGGCTTGAATTCGACGTAGATCTGGTGTTTTGGTGTTGTTTTGGGTGTTCCAAAGGTTCGACTAAGTTCAAGTTATGTAATGGGACTTGTTAGTATGTTCGTACGGGGTCCCGAGGAGCTCAGGTGAGTTTCGGATAGGTTTGGGCTGCGTTGTGCCCGTTTTTCTTATGCTTCGACGTCGTTTCTTCAAGCATAAATGATATCATATTGAACAAATGAGATCCTATTACTGTTTTGAATGAATCTTTAGATCCATATCGTAATTACGGACCCGTAGCAAAAATAATCGTCAAATTTGGACATCGTATGAGGATTTTATGGCCATTTTACCAAGATTGCCAGATTTTTCAGGTTAATTACGAAATTGCTCCCGACGACGTATTAAAAACCTGCACTAATTGCAAATCTTATAACCTACATATCTCCTTTATTATAAGGTCAAATTGAGTGATTTAAAAGCCTAATTTGATTAGAATTTCACAAGAAATCCATTGGGAGATGTAAAACGCGTGAGCAACATATATATAACGAGCAGTTTGAGTTTTCTTCCAATTTTTGAACGAGAAGAAGCTTTTGAGGCAATTTTTAAGAGAGGAAATCAGTGTTCTTCAGGCGATCACTACAGATTACCACGTAAGTGTTCTTTTGCAGTAGTGAGCTTAACATGTCTTGCCTGTGTAAGCCTTGAGAACAACTGGTCAATGAGGCCTCCCCCGCCCAGTGAAGCAGATACTTCGAAACCCAAGAAGGGTAAGAAGAGGAAGAAGGGGACTTCTGATGATTCTCCAAAGCCAAAGAAAATCAAAGTTCGTAGGCCTAAGACCGATGCCACGGTCTTAACCTCAGCTGTTGCAGCGAGTCTGCGTGCTGCAGATGAAGATGATGGCAGTGATGAGCACCCTTTGGCACAAAGGGCAGGGCGGAATGCTCGTACTCAAAAAGCCGTTGGGCAGGGGGCCTCCGAGTCTTAGGTGGCTGATTTGGACCGACCTCTAGGAGAGGGAAACACTGGGGAAGGTACAGTCCTCGAGCCTTAGACCAGTCGCGATACAGTTCAAGCAAACGAGTCCTTATCTGCCAAGTCCTGAGAGCTTGGGTTCGAAGTATTTCGGGACCGAGCGGATACTTCGTCAAAGATCAACATTGACCTCGATTTGGACCCCTCATTTTCTCTAGGGGAGATAGGGGATGCATTGAACAGGGTTGCCGCTGATGTGGGGGTCTCTCAAGGTGAGATCGACACATTCAAAGACTTCTTCGCCGGCCTTGAGGAAGACATCGAACTTGCTACCCCCCGACGCCCTCGAGGAAGCAGGTAATCCCCTCAGACACATCGTTCGCTTTAATTTTCTATCTTCATTTTTTGACTCCTCTCCTCCACATTACTGTTCAACAAGTTGTACGGCCATGCCTTTTCCAAGCTTCACGATGAGCTCACTAGGCATGAGGAGTAGCTCGAGAAGTTCACATTGGAGCTGAATGCGTCAAACACTTCCTCCTCCCAAAAGGATGAAGAGCTGAATGAGCTCAAGGCCAGTTTGGAGGGAGTGCACCAGGAGCGGACTAGCTTCGGCAAGCATGTAACATGACACATGAGTTCGTTTCCTTATTCTCGCATGTCGGTGCTTTACTAACTCGGTCCATTTGCAGATCGAACAAAAGAACACCCCGGTGAGGCAACTTCGAGAAGAGGTTGTGGCCAAAGATGCAGAGATCCTTGAGCTCAAACAGTAGAACGACGTCGTGACCTCAGAGAGTGACCTTTTGCGGGAAGAGTTGACCTCGACCCGGAACCTTTTTCGGAGCTCCCAGGACGAGGTTGTTTCGCTATCTACGGCCAAAGCTGAGGCCGATGGTCATGTTGCCTCACCCAAAAGAGACGCAGTTTCTGCTAATAATCGGGCTAGGCAATATCTGAAGAGGCCAGGTTCAAACTGACTCGGGCCATTCCTTATGTCCGTTCACAATCTAGGAGGCAGGCCTTCGAGGAAGCAAGCGCCAAGGGTGCCTATATCTCTGACGAGATCGAGAAGGCCAGGATTGAAGAGGAAGGATCGACATTCTCTACTTCCTCGAGCGAAGGCTCTGATAGTGATTCTGGCAGCGACTCAGAAAAAGGTGAAGGCGAGGAGTAGGCTTGTTTTACTAATTTTGCATTCCTCTTTCCCCCTTGTGCATCGACTCCTAGGAGGTTTTTCGCCTCTTAATTTCCTCAACGCAGAGACATTCCTTCGGATTTTGATGTTGGCCCATTCAGAGCCCATTCTCAGAATAATAAATCCCTCGAGATAGGGTACCATCTCGGGCTAGACCGATATGCGGGTCTCCGACAGCTCTAGACCGATAATTACTTTAGAAAACTGTATAAGTAATGACAAATATCCTCAAGGCCGGGGACCGTCTCGAGGCCATGTTAATATTGACGTCACTCGAGAGCCCATTATAACAATAGCAATTCTTGGGGCCAGGCATCATATTTGGGATGGATTGATGCGGGAGGCCCCTCAGGGCTTATTACGATAATAAGAATCCTCAAGATTGGGTACCATCTCGGTACCAGGTTGACAGTACCCTTAGAATCCTTTATTGTAATAACAAAACCTTCTCGGGACTGGGCACAATCCGAGTTTGGTTAGGCTTAAATAATTCCCTGGAGTTCATATATATAACAGCTGATATCCTCAGGAATGAGCATCATCTCGAGATTAATGTGGTTTCGGTGGCTTCTTAGAATCCTCAATTGTAATAGTTGAGGCCCTCGAGATAGGGTATCATCTCGAGGTCGAATCGTCATGGGGACCTCGAGACTTTGGGAAATGTCGTTCAGGTGACATGGCCCATGGGGTGGTCATGGTGGTCTCACCGGTTCACTTCCCCAGAAGTGGTAATGACACGGTCAGAATTAATCGCCCTTCAAAGTAGGCGAACAGTCGCCGCTCGCCCTATAAATACATTTGCTTCCTTTGCTGGAAGACTTTGCTGCTTTGGGCGATTATCTCCGTTACAGAGTCCTTTGCTTTTTCACCAATTCTTTCTTCATTTTAATTCAAAGCTTTTCCCCTTGTTTCCCCTCCTTGTGCCAGAATATTTATGGCCACTATGCCAAAATCCGCTCTCTAGGAGGAGGAGAGTTCTGTCTTTGCTTCTTGCCCGATTGGTGGTACATCGCCGGTGTCATGCAAGTGAATCTCGGACCTCGAGTCTGTGAGGAGAAGCTGCGGATGGGGAGAAAATGTGGTCATGCAGGTACCTTCTCCGGAAGAGTGTATCACGACCCATGCAGAGGGATTGTTGAACGTATGCACGTACCCATTTACTTTAATCCCCCTCGACAGAGTTATGCTCGGCCTCTATAGGAGGTATCGGGTTACCCTGGCACAGGTTCACCCATCTTCTTGGAGGATAGCGTTGTTGATGAGGTTCTTTGCCGAGAAGGTCAGGCTCGTGTTCACCCTTAGTCATCTCATCAGATTATACCGGCCCTCACACTGTCGGGGTATGATCACTTTCCGACATCAATCCTCTCGACCCCTCGTCGCCAATGATGAAGAGGAGAGGGATCGTGGGTGGATGAACCGATTTTTCCGAGTGCAGACTGCTGATATTATCCCGAATGAGTTCATGCCCTTTCCTGAGAAATGGAATTTCACACGTAAGTGGTACACTCGTGCATTCGTCATTTTGTTTATAGCGAAGGCAGACTTTGTAATGGTGTCTTCCCTTTCATTTGGCAGCAACTCCGTGGATGCCATTCGAGATCCCCGACTTGGAAAACTGGATCCGGAGATTGGCGGCCTGCTCGACTTACAATGAGAGTAAGTGGGGATACCTGATGGAGGGTGGATGGTCTGAGCACGTGATTTTTCACACACCATATACTCCTACAAAATTCAACAAAATAAATTAATTTTGTTGAATTTTAGTGTTAATTATGAATTGTGTTTGCATTGCATATTCATAATTCGTCTTTTAAAATTATTGGAAATTGCATAATTAGGCGCATCATTATTATCAAGAAATTATAAATTTAAATTTATAATTAATTGAAGTAAAAAAATAAATGAATGATGATTATTTGATGTAATGTAGTTTTAATAACTAATTGCTAAATTTAGTCAGTTTTCCTAACAAAATTGATTTTTTAAAATATAGGAGTATTAAATTAATTGTTTTATTCTTAATTATACGAAAATAAGGTCAAATTAATTATTATATTTTTTGAAATTAATTAGAGTTAGTGTTAACTAAATTAATTAAGCTTAATTGACCCTAGAGTATTAAAATCGGACCTGGGCTAACTTGCCCAGGCCCAAAAAATAACACCACACTCCAGGCCAATTAAACCCAATCCGGCCTGCCCCAGCCTTAAACCAAACGACCCCGTTTAATCAGAAACAATCCCAGCCGTTTATTGAACTCGATCAAATTGCTGGGAATTGGCCATACACTTACTATATAACTGTCCAAACCTCACCCCCCCTCATTCTCCTAAGTCTAACACCTCCTTCCCCACCGTCTCTCCCATTCTCTCTTAACCCAACCTGAAATCACCGTCCACCGCCCCAGCTCCGCCGGCCAAAAATCGCCACTGGCGGTGGAGCTCCACTAATCAACCCCAAAATTTCACCGTATAGACTCCTTCCCCTCCCCAACCCCGTTCTACCATCAATTTTCCCAAAAGACCACCCAATCCCTACCTATTTTAGATCTAAGAGTCCAAAAACCCTAATCTTTCAAGACCAATTTTTCCATGACTCTGTGACTCAAACTCACATAAGGTCGATGGCTCTTGACAAAAGCCATCGAGTCATGCAAGTTAAATTCACCTTCGAGTTTGCCGGCGTCCGACCAGAATTCTGGCAAGTCGTCAGAGTTCACCCAAATCATGCTTACTGGTATTTTCCCCATTTCTTTCCTGTCTTTTCTTTGTTTTTCTTAATAATATTGTATGCCTGACTATTTTAGTATACATGTTTATGTTACTGCTCTCATCTAGTATTTGCCTGTTCTTCCTGATTAGTTAAACCTTTAAATGCATGTGTTGATTATGTAATAATCATTTTAGGTTTATGTCATCTTTATCAATAGATGATTTAGGTAAATTGATTGATTAGGTACCATTTTACCTATGTATTTGCTGTTTTTAGCTTAATATTGATGCCCTAAATTCATGTCTTGATTAGGATTCTACTTGTTCCCTGAAATTGGTTGTTAGCCATGGCCCTTAATTTATTGGCCGTGTTTTTGTTAAAGTGAGATTTTGTTCTGTTTGGATCTTTTTACATGACTGCTACCCCAGCTCCAATTGTGTACATGTTAGGTATATCTAAAATGGTGACTGATTAAGTTAACTAACCTAAAAATTGACTTGGTTAGCTGCTGATTTTAATCCAACCTTAGTTAGTCACCTAAGGTTAATTAATCAAGTCATTATAAAGTGATTAGGAGTTAATTACACTTGATACTTAAGGCAAGTTAGCTAATTTGCGACTTTACTTAAGGTTAAAATTAATCACCCAATTAAGATAACTAACTAGAATTGATAGGTAAGGCTAATTACACCTAATGAAACAAATTGATTCAATTAACTACTAATTTGAATTCAAATGGTAGTCAATTTGAGTAAAACAATCAGGCAATAAAGAATTAAACTAATTAACCTAAATTAATTAATGACTAATCAACTAAATTAACTAATACTTGATAATTAACCTAACCCTAACTTTGAGTACGGAAAGAGTAATAATAAAACTAAAAGGGCTAAAACAAATCAGAAATTTAGAAGTAGGAATCATCTCGAAGGGGCTCATTTGTAAAAACATAAGAGTTATTAGATAAGTTTTTCTGAAAAAAGGTAAACTATCAGAACATTCTAGAAGAACATCTGTAAAAATCTGTTAAAAACATTCTCTTATCCCTAAAATTTAGGGAGAGTACATGGGAAATAGGGGAAGATTCTTTTTTCTATATAAAGGCACCCCTGCCCACACAATGGACACACTTTCCACTACTGAAAAAACAGACTCTTACACAGATTTTTTTCATTATTCAAATACTGCTCTGAAAATTGCTCCTTAGAAGATGAAAAGAAGAAATTGAAATGGGACAAAGAATACAATCATGAATCTGGTTCTACTTCATTTTTGGTCCTTAAAAACTGGTTTTATTGGTTGCTGAAAATCTTCAAGTTTTAGTTCTAAACTCAGTTATTTTTTTCTGGGAATTTCGGGTGACTGCTGGTTTATATTGCAATTGCTGTGTTGAATTTTGTTAAAGTTCTGGTTTTCTTGACTTTATTAAGTCATTTTTGCTGATTTCTAGTAAGAAGGTAAGTAACAATGGCACTTTCAATGAAATTCGTTATTTGAAGCTTAAAAGATGTGTGTTTGTTGTTCTTTTTTTTGTTCTATTGATAAACTAGAGTCTTAAATTCTGGGACTGTTTGTGTTGATCCTTATTTGATACTGTTTTAATCTCTGTTAGAATTTAAGCTTAGTAGTATGTGAATCTTATGCAAAAGTGCACAAATGTGTTCTTATCTTTTCTTAGACAAAATATACAAAACGCAGGTTTCTAGAGTTACAAAGGTACTGCTGGGCTTGCACAGGAGCAACAACTTCTTTTTTATTTATTTATTTACTTATTATCTCATTTTAGGAAATTGTATTTCATAGTAAAATGACAATGTAACAACATAGATTCTATATTTTTCTTATCTTTGTAAATATGGACTGGACGTTCTAAAAGGGATATTCAATTTTATTTTCTTTCTTTTACTAATGTGAAATCCCCTTAAAATTAGGCCAGCTTGATAGAACAGCTCATTATGGCTCGGATCAAGTTAAATCCCTAGGCTATTGGGCCAAAAGGGAGTATACAAGCCCAAAGCTTAGAGCTGCTTACTCTAAGAAGTAATACAATGTTAGTTAGGCATTTGATCATTCTGATTCAACTGAAGTTCAAAGGCATTTTTTCTAAATCTTTCCGTATAATTTTGTATTCAGATTAGTCTGTACGAAATATCCCTGTGAATACCTGCTGAAATTCTGAAAATAATTACTTCAGATCAAAGGAATTTCGAAATATATATAAGTATGAATTTGTTATTCAAAGCATTTTTCATCAAATTCATCTCACATTCTTTAGGTTTCTGAATTTATAACAATAGACGTATAAATACTCCCGTGTAGGACCCAATACGTATGGATCATGAGTTAAATAACATGTATTTAGCCCATTTGAAATTAATAAAACTATTTAGTCAATGTTCTACCGTAGCTGAATGTGCTTATGTGACTCCTTAAATATGTGACAAACCTTTCATTGTTAGACATGCTTTAAATCGAATTATATAGCTTCCTTTCTTTCTCAAATAGCCATAATTAGGATTGGCCAAAGTGGTAAATGACAAATCGGGCTAAAAGTAAATAAGTATTTTTAACCGTCACGACCATAGTCATGACCATATATAACCTACACTCGGGCGTGGCAACTCATGCACCCGACTCTAAATCCAAATAATAATAAAATCACATGTTGTAATCGCGGGTGCATTTCATGTGGCGCGGTTACGACGTGCCTCAAAACAAACAAGTGCACACCATCGTGACTTGTTTCAAGATAAATCCATAAATATTAAAAGTGGTTAAAATTAAAAAGGCTAAATGCACAATAGGCTAAATCATGTAAATAACTAAATAATTCATGCCAAATAATAATAGTTAAGCGACCGTGCTAGAACCACGGAACTCGAGAATGCCTAACACTTTCTCAAGGGTTAACAAAATTCCTTACTCGGATTTCTGGTTCGCAGACAAATTGAAACAGAGTCAAAATTCCTTGGTTTGGGATTTTTTAAAGTAAATGGTGTCCCGGAGCATCGTCAAAAATCCGGGTGGCGACTCTAAAAACTAAAATAAATCCCAAATATGAATAATGCCACTTAAAGTGGAAAAACTCCATAATTACCCTTTATTTACCCGGGGGTGAAAAAGGAGGTGTGACATATGGGAGGCCTCATGCATAAAAAATGAGGGCAAACGGAAGCAGTCATCGATGTGTGAGGGGGCCTTTATCGAAGCGAGGTCCACCCAGAGGCGTGAAAGAGATGAAGGTGAGCTTTTTAGGCCCAAAGTCTTCAGTCTTGGGGGAATGGTTCCCCCCTTGCCACCGTTTTCTTCCCCCGTCGAAGGTACTTTGAGGGGGAAGGATTTTTTGTCACCACCTTCTTCTCCCATTGAAGGTCCTTCAAGTGATGTTTGGGGCCAAGGGCCATATGATGGGAGCGGACCCCCTAAATATGGTGTCCCTTCTAAGGATGGTTCGACTGCGGCCGAAGAGGCCAGGACAAGAGATGCTCGATCGACCTTCGAGGAGGCCCAACGGTTTTGTTCTGTGGTGAGTTTTGATGATTCTTCAACCTTCCAGCTTCGTTTTTCTTTTTTTAACTAGAGCTTCTCCCTCGTAGGCCTTTGATAAGCTCAAATCTGAGTTGCGGAAAGCCTTGGATGGGGAGGAATCCCTTAGGATTCTCCGTGATAAACAGGTTAAGGAGTTGATACACCTTCGGTACGAGGTGAACAGAAGTCGTGATTATGAAGGTCGCCTTGAGAGACAGGTGACTCTCTATTCGATGGCGCACACATGTTTTATCTCACCCTCGAGGGTTAATATTTTGGTATTGCATTTACAGAGAAAGGAAGAGGACCTGGAATGTCTTAGGGTCAGAGTCGGTCAGGCCGAGCGTGAGTGCAATAGGTTTAGGGCTCAAATAGATGCCCACGATGCGGCCAGGACAAACTCTTTAGCCAAGGCTTCTACCCTCGAAGTGCACCTCCGGAACGCTCGTGAAGATAGCTCTGTTAAGTCGAGCAATATCAACAGGCTCGAGGCCGACCTTTTGCAAATAAAAGCCAAAGTTGTTGATGCCCGTGCCGAAGCTCAACATGCTACCCTCGGCACAAGAAAAAGATCTTCGATCAGTTTCATGTCAGTTCCAAACAACATAAATGCTCGAGACAATTCAGCCATAGGGCAAAACCTTCCGAGGTGCTCATTCATCGTCACACAACGACTCATAGTCGAAGTTCTTTTTGGACCGCCGAAGAGTCGGACGAACACAAAAACTTTAAATAAGTCTTTAACAAGGGAAAATGTAGCCATACTAAAGGTCATATCGACCCAACGCGTGAGAGCCTTGATGCCAGCTTAAAAATCCTCAAGGCTAATTCTAAAAAACCTAAGGGTCGATGAGCTCGAGCCGTAACCCGACTCGAGGACAGAGCCCGAAATGATTAACTATCATGCCTAAGGGAAAACACATAGGAGCCTACGAGCCAGTATCAAAAGCCTTCAGGCCGATTGAAAGTCATATCGACCACATGCTTAAGAGCTTAAACGCTAGCTTAACAAGCCTCAAGACCAATCTGTAAACCTAAGGGTTTTCGACAAGATCGTCGGACTTGCTTTCAATGATCAAAATTCAAAGCCAAGAAAAAATAGATGCAAGCAAGTTGAATGAATCAGAAGATTTTTTATATATACATATGTTACAAATATGCATTCACAATGCTCTCGCAGAGAGCCTTGCACAAAACGATTGTGCCATTTACAAGGTCGTATGATTTGGACATGCCTTACGCGAGGTCTTACAATTTTTGGTCATGCCCGTAGGACTTACAATTTTGATCATATCCGAGGTCACCCGCTTGGGATATTATGACCTCGAGCTTTAATAACTCGATAGGGCGACAGTCGACAACAGTCCCCGAGACATCGAGCGTTTTTTGTCCCTGGGGCCTTTTCTTGTGAAAATAAGAATTTCTTTGAACCACAAAGTGTCTTGGTAGCAAAATGTTCTCCCTTGATTATTTGGTACAAGTATACATGTTTTCGCCGTTGAGCGTTCGACTATTCGATGTGGACACGGTTTATTTGACCGTTTGACCTGATACATCATTTTCCTGTCGAAACCCTCTGTGAGTTATATTGGTTTTTCCGAGGAGGAGGTCTCCTGGGGGGATGCCCCCCCAGTATTCGAGCTTGATTGGAGAGAAGCCTTGAATACTTGTCTAGGTTGTCCTTACGGCAAAACCCTTTTTGACATGAAATCTGATCGAAGGAAAAGAGCGGAACGCGTGCTTTAAAACCTAAGGTCTTCAGATTGGAGGGTGTTTTGATTTCCTTTTATCGGACACCTGCATATAGGTTAGTATAAAAATTGAACAAAAAAAGGGGGAGATAGTCGTACCTTAGCAGCGGTGGCGTTCCAGACTCGATGGTATTGTAACACCCCGTATATTCATCTTAGGTATGAATGAGTTAAAGGAGTAGTAAGGTTATATTTTGGACATATAAAGTCCTATCAGGATGATTATGGGTGAAAATAGTTGTTTCAAAATCAATATGGAAAGTTAGGTGCATAAGATTCGACAAAATCGACTAAGTTTACAGAAGGTCCGTTTTTCAGCAGGGTTTAGTGGAAAATGTGCAAGGAATTTGGAAAACCTCCAAGCATAAAAGTTGTAGGCCTTTGAAATATATTTCCAACGATATAATTTGGAGCCCAAACGGAGCTCTGTGCAAAACGTTATGCCCGTTTTACAGAACAATGTGCAATATGCGCGCCCATAGTGCGGCCGCACAGATGCGGCGGTGTTCCTGCCATTTTCCGCAGTCAGGTTTGCAGTCAGGCCTACAGGTGCGTGGGGGCACACTTGATGAATCATTTTTAATGCCTTATTTCGTCCCCCACAACCCCAAAACATACAAACTTGCTCTAGAAAGGGGATCTCTCAAAAACCTAACTCCTTAAAGGCCCCTCCACCATCCAAGGTAAGTTCTAATGGTTATTATGAGTTTATTTCAATTCTCCAACACCTTACTAAAAAGGGTAAACCCTCCATATTATTACATATTCGATTGGGACATCATTATTGAGAGAAGGAATCCTAGAACTCGAATTCAAGGGGATTGAACTTCAAAAAAGTTAATGATTATAGACTCTAGTTCATGAGATATGAGTTGATGGGTTTGATAGAAGAGCATGAACGATTATGAGTTTTTACCAAAACATGAGTATCATAGCTAATATGGTATCCCTTTGACTTGTATTACTATAGATTAAAGTTGAAAGGGTTCACAAATGTTGTATTACGCTCAAGAGCAGGAAGTTAAGGTATGTGAGGCTAACTCTCTATGTTTGGGAATGTTAATGATTCTCCCTACATTGTGTTTATTTTACCACGTTACCAATTGCCTCAAAGATATAGTTAAGCCTAGTTCCTTGAATAGTTGCATAACTTCTATTCTCTAGGTTCGTAACTCGTTCATGATTTTCATTCTAAACGTTGTGAAATCCATGCGTAATCAATATAGACTTGGGTTTGATGCCCATGAGTCTCAGTCTAAATTTCTCAGCATATCATAAACAGTTGAAGTTTCAATTTTCATAATCAGTTCATGAATACATGTCTCAGTCTAGCTCTATTCAGTATTCAAGTATCATGTAACTCGGTATGGTTTAGTATTTCCCATCATGTATTTCAGTATGATTCTCAGCTCCTGAATGTTGAACATATGTATTTGGGCCTGAGGGCGCAGTTTATATGCTTTATGCATCTTTGGGACTGAGGCCGCAGTTTATGCTTTATGCATCTCTGGGCTTGAGGCCGCAGTTTATGCTTTTTTCCTTTTTCGACCTGAGGTCGCAGTTATGTATACGTATACTTGGGCCCGAG
Source organism: Nicotiana undulata (assembly GCA_005239495.1). NCBI lineage: Eukaryota > Viridiplantae > Streptophyta > Magnoliopsida > Solanales > Solanaceae > Nicotiana > Nicotiana undulata. The sequence continues at coordinate 79,838 of MDKH01134804.1, read as the reverse complement.
GCCGCAGTTTGTGCACATATATATATATATATTGAGCTTGATGCTGCAGTTTAATATTAAGATAAACATGTTGTTCATCATTCAGAAAAGGGAGTATTCATATCCTTACTTCCTTTCAGTTAAATTATTAGTTACTATTTCAGTTATCAGTTATCATTTCAGTTTCAGTTTCAATAGTTATCATTTCAGTTATCAGTTATTAATTCTCAGTTATCAGCTTAGTTTCAGTTTTAGTATTTATAATTTTTTCTTTCAGTTGCTTTACATACCAATGCAATTCAAATGTACTGACATCCCTTTTGCCCGGGTCCTGCATCTCACGATGCAGGTAATGATTTACAGGTTGATGATTCAGAGTGCTAGGATTCTCGTACCAACTATTTGGTGATCCCCAGTTCTTTCGGGGCGTTATCATTACCCAGTAGTTGTCGCGCCCCCTTTTCCTTATCCTTTCAGATTAGTCAGGGTTTTTGACATTATTGGGACAACTCGTTTCCTTTTGGAAAAAGGGATATAAGGAATTTGAAAAGTCTCCACCTAACGAATTAAGGTGCGTTAGGGCACCTACTACGGGTCATTTGTAACACTAATTATATGACCAGAGATTGGGTAAGGGCTTGAAGTTACTTAAAAGGGAAGGTGTTAGGCACCCCTCAAAGTCCACAACGGTGGGTCACGGCCAAACTTACTTTAGGTAATTAACTTAGAAAAGAATCCTAGGACAAGGTTTCTAGGTGATAATTAATACGCAGAATATGCAACACTGTTTCACAAACTCAATCGAAGGGTCCTAATCAGTTTGCCTACTGATTTTAAACCTGTAAGACTTTAAGAAGTAAACAATCAGAACTCAGTTTCCAGTTTTTACATAGAGATTAATTACTTAAGGCTTGCCTATGCGTGGAACTGTATGCAATCACAATTACAAGAATCGTTAAACGATTTAGAAGTGGTTTAACCAACAAACATGTTGTTCTAGGTGATACAGACCTAAAAGGGGGATTTGTACCAGTTTGTGTTCATAAACATGAAATCCGTATGTGGAGGTTGTTTTTATACCTTTTCATGGTTAGTTACTTATTTTAGTCGAACTAGGCGTATTCAAATGAATGCAAACAGAATTCCTAGAACATGATATCTAAATGCATACAGGAATGACAGTTTTATTAAGACATGGTTATGAGCCTAATAGCAGGATTGCTAAGTGAAAGCACTTGTGCCAAATTAAAGCATGGAATAGTAATGTAAAGTATGTTGAAGCAATAAATGTGGAGTCCTAAGAACAAGATATCTAATACAGGTATGCAAATGAACACATCAATCCTAAAACATGGCTTCTAATGCAGATTTGTAGAATATAAAGCCTATAGCATGTTTTCTACCCAGTGTTACCAACAATATCATACAACTACCCTCCCATATTTCACTAGCCACCCCAATATCTGTTTACAATTAATTATTACAGGCCAATGACTGAATGAATTACATAAATGAAAAATAAATTAACTATAGGGAGCCTGAAGTAGGCCCAAATCACACCTGATAATGCCAGGCCTTCAATAGTCTCAAATGCGAAGGATTTCATAGCCAAATTCATGTCCATGTGTGTCAGAGTTCCCTAAAGACCTCAAGGATCCCAGGTAGTGCTCACACCTAGACTTTTCATAGCAGGGATTGAGTAAGTGCAGTGTGGAATGGCCAGCCCCAGTGTACCAGAGTTCAAAGGGATCTCAATAGGATCCCAAGGTAGTACACACACTGGAAAGGCAGAACCTAGGGACTTAAGAGTAAAGTGAGAGTACTTGACATGGTTTTGAAACGTTTGACAAGGAAAACAATATTGGAATGACTCTAGAGGTGAAGAGGTTTTTCTGGAATGCAAGAACTAATTTAGTTGTAAAGTAGTTTGAAAACAATGTGAACACTTATAGAAAATCAGCAAAACAACCTAAGTGGCTAGAGGACAAACAAGTCCAGCATCACTTAACAAAAAAATTTTCACACAGGGGTAGTGGGAATTGGGGACATATAGAACATATTAATGGGTAGTGGAGCATATAAAAAATAGGGTGCACAGAAGTTTTCAAGATAATGTATGATAATGTATGATATTTGTGAATACATTAGCTTTCCGTTAAGTGAACAATTTAGTTTTTAAAAAAAAGTTCTCAGAAGTAAGTTAGAAGAGTAGTCGTCATTGATGTAGAGTGCAAAGAATTGTAGAAAATAAGAAAAGTTGTTTGGATCCCAACAAAAAGAGAAGGATCCGCAAGTATAAGACCCGTAGTCTAAGAGGTGATGTTAAAACCATCTATAAGTCCATATGAAACTCAAATAGTTAGCATTGGATATGAAAAAGAAAATCAGTTTGGTAATGAGGGAAAATTGTATAATTACCATAGGGATTATCTCTAGCATGTGTAAGAAACACATAGTGAGTAGAATGATCACTGAGCATAGTTATTGATACAAAAATGATCACATAAAAGCTATAAAATCATGCATATTTATGTGTTATGAGGGTAGTGCCACTGCATGGGACTCTAAAATTTAGAGTACATGTCAAGGACTTAGTTCACAATAGTACTATAAGTGTTTTCAGGAAGTGCTTAGGAAGATAATCAAGTGTGGGAAGTATAACTCATGATAGAGGTAGATAAGAGAACTCTGGTGAAATAAATTCACCGCTTAGCCCAACTAGGATTTCAATTTGCGTACTCCAAAGATAGTAGAGTTGTTGTCTAGAATATGACTTGTTCCCCTTAGTAGCCGAAGAGAAGGAGAAACAATTTGATGATCCCTATGTGTTGCAGTTGAAAGAGGAGATTCACAAGTATAAGACGATGGTTTTTGAATAAGGGGGAGATGATGGTACTTTGAGGTACCAAGACAAAGTGTGTGTTCCAAACATAGATGGACTTAAAGAGGGAAGATCATGTTAGAAGTTCTTTTAGAAATGATTAGGCACAAGTTTTCCATCTTTAGAAAGATGGGAAAGTAGAGTGTATTATTCATACAACTGAGGATATGTCCTTGATGTTAAAAGTAGATAGGATGATCACATACCTCTCATTGATCTTTCTAATAATAACACCTACCATTCTAGTACCAAGATGGTACAGTGCGAGACTTTGTATGGGCAAAGGTGTAGATCGTCAATTGGTTGGTTCAAAGTTGGTAAAGAGGAGTTGTTGGGACAACATTTGGTCTATCAGACTATAGAGAAAGTTAAGTTGATTCGAGAGCATTTGAAGACGACCCAGAGCCTCCAAAAGTTCTATTCGGATGTGCGGCATAGAGACCTAGAGTTTCAAGTTGGTGATTGGGTGTTTCTGAAAGTTTTTCCTATGAAAGGCGTTATGAGATTTGGGAAGAAGGGGAAGCATAGTCCCTTCTATATTGGGCCATATAGAATCTTGCGAAGGATCGGTCAACTAGCTTATGAGTTGGATTTTCCATCAGAGTTAACGGTGGTACAACCAGTATTTCATGTGTCATGTTATAACACTCAAGTTTCCAGTACTCAGATACTCTTGTCAAATAAGTACTCAGATACTCATGTCAGTTCAGTACTCAGATACTCATGTCAGTTCAATACTCAGGTACTCATGTCAGTCCAATACTTAGATATTCATGCCAGCTTAGTACTCTGATATTGATGTTGGTTCAATACTCAAATATTCGTGCCAGTCTAATATTCATATATCCATGTTAGTTCAGTATTTATGTATCCAAGGCAAACCAATATTCAATCAATGCAGTAGTCATTCAGTTCAGTATCTCAACAATTCAGTAGTCATGTATTCATTCAGTTTAGTATGCAAGTATTTATGAAAGTTCATGTTTCCACCAGGCCCGTTTAAGGCCCGAAGTTAGCAGAAGTTACAATCAGGACAATCATTCGAGGACGAATGATCCCAAGGAAGAGATAATGAAACACCCCATACACTCGGCTTAGGTATGAATGAGTTAAAGGAGTAGTAAGGTTATATTTTGGACATATGAAGTCTTATCGGGATGATTATGGGTGAAAATAGTTGTTTCAAAATCAAGATGGAAATTGAGGTGCATAAGATTCGACAAAATCGACTAAGTTTCCAGAAGGTCTGCCTTCCATCAGGGTTTAGTGAAAATGTGTAAGGAATTTGGGAAAACTAAAAGCATGAACGTTTTAGGACTTTGAAATATCTTTCCAACTATATATTGTAGAGATCAAACAGAGCTCTTTGCAAAACGTTATGCCCGTATTATAGAATAGTGTGCAATATGCACGCCCCGAGCGCGGCCGCGCACATGTGGCACTGTTCCTACCATTTTTCCGCGGTCAGGCCTACAGGTGCGCGGGGGCGCACTTGGGAGTCAACTTTAAAGTCCTATATCGTCCCCCACAACCCCAAAACATAAAAACTTGCTCTAGAAAGGGGAGCTCTTCAAAACCTAACTCCTTAAAGGCCCCTCCACCATCCAAGGTAAGTTCTAATGGTGATTCTAAGTTTATTTCAATTCCCTCACACCTTACTAATATGGGTAAACCCTCCATATCATTAGATATTCGATTGGGACATCATTATTGAGAGAAGGAACCCTAGAACTCAAATTCAAGGGTATTGAACTTCAAAATGGTAATGTCTTCACCCTCTAATTGATTCTAACATTGGTTAATGATTATAAACTCTATTTCATGAGATATGAGTTGATGGGTTTGATAGAAGAGCATGAACGGTTATAGGTTTGGGTTGTTGATTGTTGATTATTGGTTAAGGGTGTTGTTTACCTTATGGATTATGAAGAATGATGTTGATTGTAACCATTTGAGACTTTAGAATTTATCTAGGAGCAAGAGAATAGGGCATTGGGTGTAGAGACACCATTAATAAGGACAATACAGCTTTAGTCCCACCAAGTTTTTGATAAAATGCTTATGTTACCAAAACATGAGTATCATAACTAATATGGAGTCCCTTTGACTTGTATTGCTATAGATTAAAGTTGAAAGGGTTCACAAACGTTTTATTACGCTCAGGAGAATGAAGTTAAGGTGTGTGAGGATAACTCTCTATGTTTGGGAATGTTAATGATTCTCCTTACACTATGTTTCTTTAACCACATTACCAATTGCCTCAGAGATATAGTTAAGCCTAGTTCCTTGAATAGTTGCAGAACTTCTATTCTCTAGCTTCGTAACTCGTTCATGACTTTCATTCTGAATGTTGTAAAATCAGTGTGTAATCAATATAGACTTGGGTATGATGCCCATGAGTCTCAGTCTAGATTTCTCAGCATATCATAAACAGTTAAAGTTTCAATTTTCATAATCAGTTCATGAATACATGTCTCAGTCTAGCTCTATTTAGTATTCAAGTATCATGTAACTCAGTATTGTTTAGTATTTCAGCATCATGTATTTCAGTATGATTCTCAGCTCCGGAATGTTAAACACCTGTATTTGGGCATGAGGCCGCAGTTTATATGCTTTATGCATCTTTGGACTTGAGGCCGCAGTTTATGCTTTATGCATCTTTGGGCCTAAGGCTACAGTTTATGCTTTATACATTTTTGGACCTGAGGTCACAGTTATGTATACGTATACTTGGGCCCGAGGCCGCAGTTTGTGCACATATATATATATATTGGGCCTGAGGCCGCAGTTTATGCTTTATACATTTTTGGACCTGAGGTCACAGTTATGTATACGTATACTTGGGCCCGAGGCCGCAGTTTGTGCACATATATATATATATTGGGCCTGAGGCCGCAGTTTAATATTCAGTTAAACATGTTGTTCATCATTCAGAAAAGGGAGTATTCATATCCTTACTTACTTTCAGTTCAATTATTAGTTACCATTTCAGTTATCAACTATCATATCAGTTACCAGTTATCAATTTAGTATCAGTTATCAGTTCAGTTATCATTTCAGTTTTAGTTTCAATAGTTATCATTTCAGTTATCAGCTTATTTTCAGTATTTATAATTCTTTCTTTCTGTTGCTTTACATACCACATCAATTCAAATGTACTGACGTCCCTTTTCCCCGTGAACTGCATCTCATGATGGAGTTAATGATTTATAGGTTGACGATTCAGAGCGCTAGGATTTTCGTACCAGCTATTTGGCGATCCCCAGTTCTTTCCGGGCATTATCATTACCTTGCAGTCTTCGGTATTTTTTCATACAATCAGTGTTTTCAGTACTTCATTAGAGGCTTCATAGACTAGAGTATCAACTTGACAGAGTCGCAGACTTTTTATATTAAGCCATGTTGGCTACAAATATGTTTCAGAATTGTATTAGTATTTCCTCACTTTGATGTATATCATCCAGACTTGCATTATATCAGCATGTGTTAGTTTATCTTCCGCATTCAGTATGTTATGATATCACATGTTGATTCAGCCAGCCAGTTGGTTCACTCGGTCACATGTAGTCAAGCACTGAGTGTCATGTTACGTCCAGGCCCAGGTTCGGGGCGTGCCACGTATGGTGAACCTGGCCTGCTCGGCCTTGTTCGAAGGGCGTGGTACGGTCCTTAACTCAAAGCTTAGGGTGCAGACGAGGAAATAGATCGTGACTACTACTTAGCTGTTTTCTTATCCTTTGGTTTCTTCGATATAGAAAGTGTCGCTGCTGGTACAACATCGTATACCGTGAACATCTCTCGTGCTGCATGTTGCTCTACCATTTTTATTCCCTCCTTAGTTGGAAATTTGATCATTTGGTGGAAGGTCGATGGTACCGCTCTCATGTTGTGTATCCATGGCCTCCCGAGCAAGGAATTATGCCTCATGTCTCCGTCGATGACGTGAAACTTGGCATTTTGAGTTATTTCGATCATGCTGACTGGGAGGACAATTTTCCCTTTTGTTGTCTCGCTCGCCATGTTGAATCCGTTGAGGACTCGAGAGGCGGGCACTATCTGGTCGAGCAGTCTGAGCTGCTACACCACCCTCGACCTGATTATGCTGGCCGAGCTACCTGGATCCACGAGTACACGTTTAATTTGATACATATTCACGAGAAACAAAATGACCAGTGCGTCGTTATGAGGCTGAGACAGGGTCTCTAGAACTTCGTCACTGAATGTGAGGGAGTCCTAGGGTATGTAACCTCGAGTTCGCTTCTCCCTTGCGATGGATATCATTGTTCGTCTGAGGATGGGATCCTACGGGGTGTCAATCCCTCCCATGATCATGTGGATTACATGTTGCGGCTCTTCTGCTTTGTTTTTCCTGTTCGCCTCTCTTTCTCGGAGTTGATTTTTAGCCCGGTCACTGAGGAATTCTTTGAGGTGCCCTTTGCTGAGTAGTCGGGCTACTTCCTCCCGGAGTTGTCTACAATCGTCAGTCCTGTGACCATGAGTGCCATGAAATTCGCACACCAAGTTATGGTTTCTTTGTGATGGGTCCGATAGTATGGGTTTTGGCCGCCTGGTGTCCTTGATTTTACCTACAATTGACACGATGTCTGAAATATCAACATTGAAGTTATACTACGACAGCCGAGGGGCCTCTATCGGTCCCACATGTCTGTTGAAATCGACTCAGTTCATGAGTCCCCGAGGTTTTTGTCCTAGATCTATCCTTCGATCGCTCCGAGGTACGTTGCGCCTCGGGGCGTTCCTACGGTATTTAGTGTATGGCTGGTACCTATCCTTATTAGGCATTGGTTCCTTTGCTAAGCTCCTGCTAGGATATACCGAGCCCGAGGGCCGAGGGGGATCCTAATTGGTCTTCCTCGACCCTAATCTTCGACTGGTATCGGTTTTGGACATCCGCACAGGTGATGGAGGGATATTCAACTAAGTTCCGCTTTAGCTATTTCGAAGTTATTGAGCTCTGCTCGTTCAAGCATTGGGTGAAGGCCTGTACTGCCCAGTCGTCGGAGACCGGTGGCAAATCCATCCGCTACATTTGGAAGCGAGACACGAATTCTCGCAGCATTTCACTCTCTCTTTATTTGATTTTGAAGACGTCAGATTTCCTAGTCGCGACCTTGATGGCGCCAGCATGCCCCTTTATGAAAGAGTCTACCGGCATGGAAAACGAGTCTATAAAATTAGGGGTTAGGTTGTGATACCACATCATGGCCCCCTTTGACAGTGTTTCTCCAAACTTTTTCAATAGGACGGATTCAATCTCGTCCTTCTTTAAGTCGTTCCCCTTCACGGCACAAGTGTAGGCATTGATGTGCTCGTTGGGTTTCGAGGTCCCATTGTATTTCGGGAGATTAGGCATTCTGAATTTCTTACGGATGGGCTTCGGGGCCGCGCTTGATGGGAACAGCCTTTGTACGAACTTCTTTGAATCTACACCTTTTAGAACAAGGGGTGCGCCAGGGATCTAGTCGACCCTTGTGTTGTAGGTTTCCACCTTTTTATCGTTGACTTCTATTTTCTTTTCTCCTGATTCGATTCTCTTTGTGAGGTCGTCGAGCATTTTTATAATAGTTGGCTCGGCTACTGAGCCATTGTCGCTCGACTTTTCTAGTACCGGTTCAACTCGAGGAGCCATTCCCTGTGCTACTGTACTTGGAGTTTTTTGGTGGCTTTGCAGCTGAACAATCGCCAAATGTTGTGCCTGCAACATTTCAAAAATAACGTGAAGGCGTTGTGCGAGAACTAATATCGATGTGTTTGGCGTTGTGCGAGCCCACGTCCACTGGGTTTGGGTTTGGTGCGTCCTAAGGGTTCAGCGGTGGTTCACTAGCGCCTGGAGCAGCTACGCTGTTTTATCCATGGTCCTCAGCACCGTTATTTTAGTGTGCATTTACTGAGTTAGACATTCTGTCCTGAAATCAAAGATTCTTTGGACAAGAAAGGTGTGAAGAATAACATATGTTTTTCAGTGAACCAACACTAAAACAATCACTATTATTTTTAGCCCCACGGTGGGCGCCAAACTATTTACCTTGAAAATGATAATTACAATTAAATTTGATTATGCGGTTCTAAAAATATGCGATTTATTTTAATGCTAGTTGTTAGGAAATAGATACTAAGTGTGAGTAATGAAAATAAGGTAAAATGATATGAGATCGAGGATAGGCAAACCAGACTGCCTTGGATCGGGGGTTCCGAGCTAGCATAGATAGATCTTTGAGGTCGAGGTTCGGGGCTAATGGCGCGCGATTGATGAAAACAGTTCTATGGACCTCGGAGGAGGCTATTTATGATCAATAATGGACAATGAATGAAATACAGTAAATGCAAGCAATAAATTGGTACATAGATAATAGAGGATGTTTGAGTTTGAGAGCAAAGAATGTTCTTGTTCCTTGCATTGAATATGTTGTATGTGCAAAAAATGATAAGGGTCCCCTTTATATAGGAGGGGAAATCCCAACATAGTACATAGACATTTATTACAGAGATACGCACCTGGTGCAGCCATTTAATATCATTGTACGAACTTGTACTTAGCTGCAGACTTGGCCGCCTTCGCCCATGTGCTGCTTTCTCATGACAGTCACCGATCTGCATTGCCTCGAAGTAGATCATAGGGAACATTCGAGGTCGGCCTCGAGCTGTACCCCTCCCCTTATTCAGATAATCTACGAGATGTCCTAACAAATGTAAAATTGGTCCTTTCGATTTTAGCCATATACAGAATACTATGTGGAGCATGATCTTCACCCTCTCATATTGAAGACTGATTCATTGGTGATGAAGAAGGTGATAGAAGGGGAATGGGATCCTCCTTGGGTAATTGCACATGATGTGAAGAAAATTATAGAGATGATGGGAAACTTCACTGTGGTATTCAACATGTGTTCAGAGAAGGCAACTCAGCGGAGGATTTTATAGCTAACATTGTGTTATCTTTTGTAGGTACATCTGGTTTCATTCGTTCCCTGAACTGCCTAGTGCACAAACTTGCATGTTTCTTTGTCTCATTCTGTATGTTATTAAGGTACTTTCCAGTGGTATTAGCATGGTCACATGCTCATTTTGGGGGTATTTTGATAGTGTACAGGAACAATGCGATAAGCAGGTGTTGTATGGTACAATTTATCCTACTTCTGATATGGCGAAATGCTAAGGAAAACGTTGAACCTGTCATGTGGTATTTCTGGAGATTGTTGCATCATTTCTCAGTGGTATTAAAATGCTTTCATGCTCAATCTGATGATGGTTTAGCAATATTTAGAATGATGTCTACAGTAAAGGTTCTAGCATGGAAATATCTGAGCTTACAAGAACAAAAAAGATGCAGTTACATAACCTAGTGTTTGCCTTGCAAAGCCTGCTTAAAGCCAGCTCAAGCATGGATTTTTTCTTGCAAAGCCTGCCTAAAGCGAGCTCAAGCCAGGCTTTTGCCTTGCAAAGCCTGCCTAAAGCAAGGTCAAGCCTGGTTGTTGCCTTGCAAAGCCTGCCTAAAGCCAGGCTCTTCTACATGTTAATTTTGATGAGTGAGCACATGATTAATAGTTGGACAAACTCAGTTCACTGCATATGAAAATCATATAGTAGTTGCACTTGGAAGACTATGCTGGATTCAACTCTGTGGTGGAGATGTTTGGAATTCATTTTAGCCTATGGACAGTATACCCTGACGCCTGGTGAGAGCTTGGTAGGTGTTGCTTGGTATTTTTCACTGGCAATTGGATTCACATACACTGACAGGAGAAGGAAGCATTCAACTTATGTTGAAATAGTTAGTTCATTAGACTTTAGCTTTTCTATCTTTTTAGTAGCTAGTAGCTTCATGCAACTTCTATTTTGGTTTGGACATCTTGTAAGCTTTGGACCAATTTTGAGATTTTATTTATATATTAGCCATTAGGCAGCCTACCTGGTGGTATATTTGCTTAAAAAAATATTTCTAGACATATTTTAAAGAAAAATCTATATAAAATCTTAAAAGTATATATAAAATTATATATTTATATGTCGGTTTGGTTAGGATTTTTTTACTCAATACCAAACCAAATCTAATCGAGTTTTTTTAATCGGTTTTGTGCGATTTTCCGATTAGGTTTGTACCAAGTCTAACTTCAAAGAAGTAGTGGGCATATCATGAATATTCCAAGGATAACTTCTAGGATTTTCAAATTTAGTACATAACACCAATTTTCTTGTGTTTTTTAATTGAAAACACATTTATGATACTTGATACTGGAATTATAGGGGGTTTTCTAGCTTGGGTAGAAAATCAATGCCACAACGTTTTTGCTGATATAATTTACAAACGAGAATTCGCTTCCTTTTGGACTTTGAAGTGGTGATTTTTATTGCAAGTTGCCCTCTCCAATTGTGTTTGTTCATAGTTTTAGTGGGCGTTTGGATATAAGAATTGTAAAATTCCGAAAAATAATAATTTCAAGTAAAAATGATATTTGAAAATTAGTGTTGTGTTTGACCATAAATACAATTTTAGGTTATTTTTGAATTTTTGTGAGTGATCTGAAGTAAAAAATTTGAAAAATAACTTTTTGAAGCGAAATTCATTGAAAATTAAAAATATTATTGACAAACATGACTTGAAAAAAAAAAGTTAAAATTTTTGGGAAAAAAAGTGAAATTCTTTTTATGGCCAAACGGCCCCTTAGTGTCCTTGATTTTGCATTTTTATAACTTTGTTTGAGATGCTGAATATGTTTTTTCGTTTTTATTTCAGGGGGTCTAGTAAGACTTAAAGACCTATGGTGGCTTCTTTATAGTTGCTTTTCCTTCTTGTGTATAATCACTGCCCTCCTGAATTTACAACATGAACCAGAAATTTTCACGTTCATTGTTATGGTAGCTAGATTTATAATTCATTTTATTGCGCACAATTCGGTTGTTTATTGGTATCGCGACATGCATTTCCAGTTAATTGGTGCCAACGTAAAATTTATGATCGATGTCATTCTTGTGATAACCATCAACCCTGCATCAACTTTTGGAGATCAATTATGGATATCCATCTCTATTAGTAGGTTGCACCACATATTTCTATATATTTTTCCATTTCATGCATGTCGCGTATGATATTGTGGAGAAAGACATATTGCTTGGATTAGTTATGCAGATCCTTGTTTACATGTTGAACGTAGAATAGTTAGTTAGGGTTTTGGTTTTGAGCTTTTGCATTGGTTTATGCTTTTATAGATACAAGACGTATTGTGCTCCTGAAGTACCTGAACATCCTAAACAGGAGTTAGATCAGCTACCTGTCTAATTTAAAGGTGTTTGTAGAGGACTTTTTTGTATTTTGTAGTTTAATTTCTCGTAAGTTATGAGATATTTTTTCTCTTGCTTTTTATGTAATGTGTGTTTCATTAAAAAATAATTGTTTTAGCTTATCTTGTGTCTTTAGAAAAATGGTAATGTCACGATCCAAAAATCCATTAATGGTCATGATGGCGCCGGACACCACTGTTAGGCAAGTCAACACCAAGAAGTTAATCTAATTCTCATTTTAGTATTTTTGAAATCATTTTTTTCCTTGCATTTAACAATAAATATTGAACTTCACTGAGTAAATAATGATGTCTTTAGCAAATTTAAATACTGAATAACCCCATAGCTCATCCCAGAATCCGGTGTCACAAGTGTATGAGCAATTTCTAAGAATTTAAAATATAATACAATAACTGTCCTACATACAAATATGACAGAAAAGAAAATACAATACTCTGAAGAAGACTCTGCTGGTTGCGGGTCATCTCGAAAGATGCAGCTCACTTAAGTCTCTTCATGAACAATGTCGCTGAGCCCAACGAGGCCACTAGACATACATGTGCCTTTGCAAAAAACAATGCACAACAAGTGTAGTATGAGTACGAGAACAACGTGTACCCAATAAGTATCCAGTCTAACGTCGAAGAAGTAGTGACGAGAGGTCGACTTCGGCAGTTACTAGTGCTCCAATAATGCAGTATACCAATAATGTGAAAAATTATGAATTTTATAAGGCGATTGCAAACTCAATAATCATGAAGCAGGTAAACATTTCTTTTGTTAATAGAAATTTTCAAACTTATTTCCATCTTTTTAACAATTTACATCCCCGGCCAATGAGGCCACATCAATTATCACAAATTTCAAAAATAATCAAGCAAGTCATGCACAAATCATGTCGAGGTCGTACGTCCCGATCCAACATAGTATTTAAACTGTGCACTGCTAGAGGGTCGAATGACGCGAACCATAGATGCATCTATTACCCCGCTCACGAATCGTACATGCGACGCGGTCAAATATAAATAAATGAATTACTCTGCTCGCAAAAATCATACATGCTACACGAGTACACATAGGCACACACATTCAAACAGTTAACCAAGACTTTATCAGAAAAAACAATTACCCAAGGAAATGACAACTTCTCTTTTAACAATCACAAAAGTAATGTTTATCCCTTTAAAAATTTACTTACCAAGTTTGATATGATTTAGGCCTTTTAGAATCAATACAATTACAAGTACGGCAAGTAAATCATACTTTTGGGTCCTAGACTACCCGGACTTACGTTTGTAGCTAGGCACGGACTCTCGTCACCTCATGCGTACGTAGCCCCCAAAAATAGAAGCACATATTTACTTATTTCACCTATGGGGTTACTTGCCTCTTTCAAGGTTAAAACGGAGACTTACTTCGAAGTTCCATAACCGGCTTCCAAGCCCTTCCGACGATTTAAATTGATGCACAACGCTCCAAAACTAGCCAATAATTTTGCAAACCCATTAATATATGCTCAAATATTCATTATAATCGTATTTATAATAATTTCTAACCCCGATCGAAAAGTCGATAAAAATCACCCCCTGCCCACGTGATCGGATTCCGAAATATTTTCAAAGATAAACATTACCCATAACATCACGAACTCAAATACGTTATTTATTCTCAATTCCATGCCCAAATTCGGGGTCAAAACCCAAAAATATTATTGTTTAGGTTTTCTTCCAAAACCCCAAATTTTCACTAATTTTTCATGAGTTTTCATGTTAAAATCTATATATAATCCAAGTATTTAACTTGAAATAGGTGAGAATCACTTACCTTGACATAGATGATGAAGACGGAGCTCCAAAATAGCTCCTAGGTCGTCTCCCATGGAGGAAATGAGATGAATTGAGTCAAACCCATTTTTTGCAAACTTATACACTGCCAGGAAACCCTTCTTCGCGTTCGGGGGCCTTCCATCACATTCGCGATGAACAAAAACTATCAAAAGTCATTTCCAAACTCTTATCAGACAACCTCTAGTATAATGGTCATTGTTGATACCCAATTTTTTCCTAAAATTATTTTTAAATTGTATATATATCTCCAAAATCATGCATCAGCATTAATTGACATTTTTTTATAATTTCTACAATTTAAATTAATTTTCCCTAACATTTTATTTATATAAATAATTATAAAACTGCATCACAAATGATTTTAAAGTATTTCTTGATTTAATATTACTATTTATGGTCCTATTAAGTCCAAATTATTTCATAAATAGCCATATTATCATATTTTGGCTATAATTGCAATAACTTTGCAATTATAGCCCATGCATACGATTTTTGCAATATCTTACTAGAAACTAGTTTATTGTTTTTTAAAATACTAAATAACTATTTTTTGAAACATTTCTACGCACGAAAATTATTTTTATAATTAGTAATTATTTTACAAATTATTTTTAATCAATTGTTTGGGGTATTTAATAAAAAGCCTCTTTTGATTTTCAATTTTAGCCTAAAATTAATCAACCCAATACACCTTATAAAACCAACCCAAAAGACCCTAAGCACAATACCTATATGCCCGACTCATCTCCCTTAGCCAATCCTGGCCGTTGATCACTTTTGATCAATGGTCAGGATATTTCCTACCTTAATTAAACCAAAAGACCCCCCATAACCCTAACCATTTCACCCCTTCCCCAGCCGTCACTCCTCTCTCCTTCTCTCAAACGCTCTCTAGTAGAAACCCTAATTCCCCCTGCCGTCACTAGCCTAATGCCGTTCTATGGTGGTTCTTCACCACCTCGGGCCTCTAATGGCCTCCTATATGCTATGGTATCTCCATCTCCTAGATCCTTAAGTAGATTCTCAAGGGACCTAGGCAGGTCTGCTTACACCTTTGGGTTTCTCGCCTGTTTCAGACAATTTGGCTCGACCACTGAGTAAGAATCTTCTTATTTTCGTTTCGAAACCAAGGTTTCCTAAGTTTATGACCTCATCTCTATTATACTTCTAAAAACCCTAATTTTATATTTGAACTTCTCAGATCCGTACAGATCTGAGACGGATTGAACTTATTTCACATGTTTTCTTGAAAGTTTTCTGTTTTTCGATTGATATTTTGTTTTTCCTAAAACTAGGGTTTACTGAAACTCATCTTCTCAATGGTTTCTGATTTTTGAATGTTTAATCGTTTGTTCTTAAGTGCTTTTGACCGATTTATGCTAGACTGCCTAAGTCCTAATCGATTTATATGAAAACCCTAATCTTCTAAATATTCTACTTCAGTTCTGAGTTTTCCATGTTACCCGTTGCATTGTCTCCTTCTGTGTTTGACTTACATGCTTTCCTTGGTCAGATTCTTACTTGTGATTGTTATCCTAGCTCATACCTATTAGGGTTTCTGTGGTATTTTTCTTCTAATTCTTCTATGTTTATAGATTTTTTCCTAGCATATCTTTTATTTGTGAAAATTAGTATTTCTTCATAAATCAGTATCACTTTGAATTTTGACTGACTGATTCTTGATCATTTCCCTTACATACGACTTTAATTATTTTTCTTACCTTATTTAATTACCTGTGATATTTACTGATTGTTCACGATTATTTCCTTAATCAAACTCCTGCTTATTTACCCCTAATTGCTCACTCTTTACTTAAGTCTGATTTGATTTTCTTTCCTTAAATATCTCATGTCCTTTACTGTTGGGTAATTACCCTTAATTAAGGGAAGACTACACTGATTTTGCGTGTAAACTGATTCTATGATTTTTTTAATTGCTGAGTTTTGATTTCTTTTACCTTATTCTTCTCTACTCCTAAACTGCTATATGTAATCTCCTCTATTCTCACTTCTGGGACACAAACATTAGTTCAAAAAACACTTACACTCATAACTCTCTTTTCCTCTCTGCTACTTGTAAGATTCACTGATATGTCCTCTCTTTCATAACCGGTATGTCTCAGTTTAATTTTGAAATCTAAAACTTTGTGTCTTTCATTACTGTTTAGTTCATCAGTTATGAGTTCTATTCTTGTTCCTGTTTACTATCTTGTTTAGCATGCCTAATAATGTCCTGCTCAATATGTAACTAGCATGTCTAAACTATAACTGCTTGTTTACTGCTTTATCTAGCATGTCTAAATCTTGTTTGTTCAATATGTAGTCAGCATATCTAAACTATGAATGCTTATGTGATGCTTATCTAGCATGTTTGATTAAATTCCTACTTGTTCTTCTTTACTGATGAGATTATACCTAATATCTTGGGGCTTCGATTGATCCTAATTATGTGTATGATTCTGTCCAATACCCTCTGCTTCAACATGGTATTGCTATACCCCTGCTATGTGTCTAAACTACCTACTGTCATGACTAATTTATTAATTCTATAAAGCTCTGTAGAATTCTGTGCAATTTGCTGTTTATATGTTTCCTTATACACTGATGTGTATTCTATGTGCCCCCAACCCCTCTATCCCTGTGTGGAATCTGTTTGCCAAGTGTTTTCTGAATCTGGTTGTTCTGTGACCAATTGATTTGTGTTCTGATTTCAAAAGTGTTTTAATACTTTTCTCAAACTGGTTTACCACTAAACCAGTTCCTATTTCAGAAAACCTTTTCACCCCTAGAGTCATCTTTATACTATTTTTACCAAAACCTTTCAAAACTATGTCAAGCACTCTCACTTTACTCTTAAGTCAATAGGTTCTGCCCCTCCAGTGTGTGTACTGCCTTGGGATCCTCTTGAGATTCTTTTGAACTCTGGAACACTGGAGCTGGCCATTCCACACTGCACATAATCAGTCCCTATTGTAAAAAGTCTGGGTGTGAGCACTGTCCGGGATCCTTGAGGTCCTTAGGGAACTCTGACACACCTGGACACATATTTGGCTATGAAATCCTTGGCATTTGAGACTACTGAAGGCCTGGCATTCCCAGGTTTACTTTGCGCCTGCTTCAGGCTCCCTAAAGTTTAATTTATATTTTATTTATGTAATTTATGCAATCTTGGTCTGTAATAATCATTTATAAATAGATATTGGGGAAACTAGTGAACAAGGAGGGTAGCTATATGATCATGTGGGTAAAGATGGGTAGAAATCATGTTTTACGATTTACCTTATGCTAATCTGCTGTAGAAACCATGTTCTGGATTTGTGTGATGCACTAGAAATCATGTTCTAGGATTTCTATGTTATTTGCATTCAAACTATGCTAAGCCTAGGCATCAGACATCCTGTTTTAAGGTATTCACGTTTATTGCTTCAGCATATTGCATGCCGTATATCACTATTCCAGTTTTGATTTTGCATAAGTACTGTCACTTAGAAATCCTATTATTAAATAATACTGCCTAGATATCCTATTTTAGGGACTCTATTTGCATATGTTTTGAACCATGTCTATTTTTGACTAAACAAACAACTGTCTATAAAAGGGTTTAAAAGCGGCCTCACACTTAAGTGTCATGTTCTGATACAAATTTCCATAAAATCACCTGTTGAAATCTTTATCACCTAGATCAACATGCTTGTAGGTTGAATAATGTCAAAATCATTAAACATCTCCTGTAATTAGGATTGCATACAGTCCCACGCCTATGTAAGTCTTAGGTGATTAATATCCTTGTAAAAACTGAAAAAACTGTGTTCTGATTATTTTTAAGCTTCTCAAGTTTAACAAGTTTTGAAAATGAGTAGGCAAACTGATTAGGACCCTGCCACTTAGTTCTAAAACAGTACTGTGTATTCTGTGTTTTGATGTTTACCTAGATATCCTGTTCTAGGACTTCTCTGAAATTACCTAATCTTTGTGTTTGAGACGTGCTGCTTATTTTCCTATATACATGTGGAGGTGAACATGAGCCTTTTAACTACTTTCCCCTTATCTGATTAGTCCTACATATTATTTGTTTGTCTCCTAGATTTTTGCCTTTTTAAACACCTTAGGATTGTCTAGAACTGCCTAAGTCTAGAGGTCCTAAACTCCTCTGGGACCACAAGGAAGGGACGAGTAACAACATGCTTAGAGTTCGTTAATCAAAACTCGCCTAATAACCACTAAGGGGAGGGTATTGGGTAGTAAAAGGATATGATGACTTGTGTGCTAATGCAACGTGTAGCCCCTCTCATTTAGGAGTGATTACCGGGCATTGCGTGGAAATGATCCTATAGGATAAACAACTTAGGACCTCCCTTATCCCTTTTACATATGTGTTCTTAGACTGCTTATCTGTTAAAAAGCCTTTATTTCTTTTACATATGTGTGTTTGGACTGCTTATTCGCTAATTCATTAATTCACAAAGTAAGTTTGGCCGGGACCCACCGTTGTGGACCTCGAGGGGTGCCTAACACCTTCCCCTCGAAGTAATTTCAAGCCCTTACCCAATCTTTGGTAGTACAAACTAGTTTTATAAATGACCCGTAATAGGTGACCTAATGCACCTTAATTCGTTAGGTGTCGACTATTCAATATTCTTATACCCCTTTCCCAAAAGGAAACAAGTTGTCTCAATAATGTCGAAAACCCTGACTATCCGCAAGGAGAGAAAAAGGGGGCGCGACAGTTATAACTTTTTCACAAAACTCAAATTGAAAAATGGACTAATGTTATGAAAACTAGACTCCAGGATCTACAACTTTCATGGTTTTGGTCATCTCCCAATTCCTTATAGATTTCGAGATATAAGCTGCCAAAGTCAGCTTTGCGCAATACAAATTTCTTCTTCATCTTCCAGGACAGCCTGTAATGTACCATCCTTAACATTTTGTACACAAATCCAAATGCTAAATAGTTTACCTCTATGAAAACTAGACACAAAGGACTACAACTGTCGTGTTTTACACTATCTCAAAATTCCTTATAGATTGGGAGACATGAGCCTCCGAAGCCAGACCTGCGTAACAAATATTTTCTTCTTCGCGAACGTGAGGATCTCTTCACGAACGCGAAAAAAAAAGTCCCTAAAGCCAAATCCTTCTTCGCGAACACGAGAGGATCCTCGCGTTAACAACACCAGACACCAGCATCGGCTATTGCAAAACAACCCAAAATGATCCAAAACTACCCCAAAACACTCCCGAGGCCCCTAGGGCCCCGTCCAATCACACAAACAAGTCCCGTAACATAACATGGACCTCCTCGAGGCCTTAAATCACATCAAACAACATTGAAATCATGAATCGCACCCCAATTCAAGCTTAATGAACTTTACAACTCCAAACTTCTACATTCGATGCCGAAACCTATCAAATCACATCCGATTGACCTCAAATATTGCACACAATTCACATTCGACATTACGAACCTACTTCAACTTTCGGAATCCGACCCCGATATCAAAAAGTCCACTCCCTGTCAAACTTCTCAAAATCCTTCAAATTTCTAACTTTTGACAAACGACTCCAAAATAACCTACGAACCTCCAAATCCACATCCGAACGCGCTCCCAATAGCAGATCACCATAAGGAGCTATACCTAGACTCGGAATCCCAAACGAACATCGATAACATTGAAATGCACTTCAACCCAAATTTATGAATTTCTTCAAAAATGCCAACTTCCACAATAGACGCTGAAATGCTCCTAGCTGATCCAAAACCCGATCCAAAGATACGCCCAATTCTGAAATCATTATACGAACCTGCTGGAACCTTGAAATCCCGATTCTGAGATTGTTTACTCAAAAAACCAACCTTAGTCAATTCTTCCAACTTAAAGCTTCTGAAATGAGAATTCTCTTTCCAAATCAACTCTGAGCTTTCGAAATTCCAATTTCGACCACGCGTAGAAGTCATAATACCTTAAGTGAAGCTGGTCAAGTCCTCAAACCATCGAACGACAGGCTAGAGCTCAAAATGATCGGTTGGGTCGTTACATTCTCTCACACTTAAACATATGTTTGTTCTTGAACGTGCTAAGAACTGCGCTAGAGTTGTCAAAAACCACTATTTAACACCTCGTGCACCTACCTGAAGATTCTCCCTTTTTACTTAGCCAAATAAGCCTTAGATCCAAATTTTAACACTCAAAATTCTCTATCAGGCATGTTTCCAACATACGAACACCGTATCAATTACCACACAATGTACCAAAACATGATTGCATGCCTTTGCTGCATTAACACCATGCACCGCGTAATTCACCTAGCCATAATAACACTCTCTGATCATAATAGCTGACTTTCCCCGAATCTGATGCTCACAATGCCCCTATGAGATATATGGGTCCTGCTCTAACTCTTACAATACCACCACGATGGAAGAGGTGTGTAGAAATTCGTAACCAACTGCGGAGTCAACAAATCGTTGAGTCTATACTCCTAACAAGAACCATTACCTCATTCTGAACCAAATAATGATATTTTCTCGTTAATATACTTCATATAATCCATTCGCACTTATCCTAGATCCAATAATATTGTCTCACCCAGTACGAGTTGCTCGGGAAATAAGCCACCCCAAACATGAACAACAGTCTCACATGATGCCGCAATGTGCCAATAAATTACAAACTCGAACGTGATACATAAGGAAACGAACTCTGGAAGGGACTATTCAACCCACACAACTAATATGAACTTTCCTAAGAAAATGGGAAACAAAACACACAAAAAATAGATATAAGGGACTGTAAACAACATCAAACTGTTGCGGCGTGCAACCCGATCCAACCATGATACCCGTGGCGGCGTGCCACCCGATCCGAACAACACACCCGTGGCGGCGTACCACCCGATCTGAACAACACACCCGTGGCGGTGTGCCACCCGATCCACACATAATAATTTATAAGAAAATACTCACCGAGCTAAAATGCAAGCACTCGAAGTGCATGGTAAAAATTCTGGGGTGACGGATGGCGCCATATGCTACGAAACTCAAACACAACTACGCTGCGATAAATGAGTTGTATCTCAAGAGCCATCCCGCTCTCACAACACCACAAATTACACGGGGGTCTCAATATGAGTGCGAATAATCAAACCGCCTCACAACCCACCTGGCATAATATATCCACCGAATAGATGATGACACAAATAACATCCAGGACCCGAAGATTCCTCCATAAAAAGAGATAAGCTGAAATGAACAATCCGTCCTGATATAGAGTCCGCATTCATGGTTAGATCCACGCACAGACCTCGAGCTGATTCTGACCGTACCACATAGAGCTAATAACCTTTCAAGGGTCCCACAAACCCTTTTTCTCCCATGACAAACAAGTACAGCCGTCAATCCGGCATGAACATCCACAGTCCGCAACCCAATGAATAGAGCGCCTTCCAGTCCTAAACCCTCACATTAATGATAGTACCATAATCTCCATACTTGGTCTTAAATCTTTAATCAGATAAGTGACTATATGTCACACTTATACAATCTTCCCTTGGGGTACAGTCCCACGACCTTACGGACCAGGTAACAAGTATGCACATCCATACCACCAGCCACACTAATGTTGTAAAGTAAATCAAGAATCCATAATCAGTACGCAAGGACTCTTACATAGGACACTGATCTCAAGCGACGCTAATGACAATACCAGCTTACTCTAACCATCTGAATCCTTTCTTGCTC
This sequence comes from Nicotiana undulata, assembly GCA_005239495.1. Taxonomy (NCBI): domain Eukaryota; kingdom Viridiplantae; phylum Streptophyta; class Magnoliopsida; order Solanales; family Solanaceae; genus Nicotiana; species Nicotiana undulata. The sequence continues at coordinate 58,090 of MDKH01134804.1, read as the reverse complement.
ACCCCAGCTCGTTATATTCTTGTCAACACCGAACCACAACCTTGATCCTCGACTTCCAATTCTCATGCTACTCATTGCACCTAATCATGCCAATACGCAAGAGTACAAGAATTCGTCATAACTCCTGAACCACTAATAGGGTACACCCATTCTGATAATTCCTCTATGAATCCGAAGTTATTTTCTCCTATTCCTTCAATGCTACATCGCAGACCGAAGACAACTTGAAACACTTTTAGCCCCTTTTCATAATCTGCAGCAAAAGCTCGATACTCAACCATACTACAGACTCGAAATCCTTAGGAACCACACTTTAACTTTTGAATCCACTAGGACCATTGTTGAGAGTCACCCACTCTGACTCGGTCCCAATTATAATCAACTCCAAGGCCCTGCTAGAACATGAACACCCTCTCAAAGAGACACCTGGCCGAATCATCTTTCTCTTAAATCGCCTCTACACGAAGAACAAATCCTGAGTCCTCCCAGAGCCTGAACATAAATTGATAAGGCCAACTATAGCCCACTTTCCCCAAATCCTTTGCTCGAATTGCCAGTGATGTTTTCTTCCCTTGGTCATATAACCCACCAATATACCGATAACTAGAAACCTCACAAGTAGATAACCATACAATCCAATCGTAGGTGGTGGGGCTCTCCCACTTATCTTAAAGCCACCCATTAGATAACTCTGAAATCCACCGAGATTCCTTATCCCCCATTGACATGGTCTTGCACAATCAACCCGTCAAATTCCTCGAAATCCTTCTGTTAGCATTTCATGAACACTCCGAATCACTAACCATCTTTACATATTCGACCTCTTACCGGATAGCCAGTAGAACTCTTCGTAGAAGCTTTGTCAACCACGCGACCACTGATTTTCCCATAGGATATAACCCACATGTGGAAATTACATGCCGACATCTTCCAACGTCATTGCACTGGGTACTCTTACTATGAAATCCTTAAACCATCTTGAGCCCGTGGTCATTCACTAGCTCTACAAGTCTGCTCATCTTCATGGATATCAATTAAATGTGGGACATTACATTTCAACCCAAGGTCATATTGTATCCTTCCTCATATCAAGCAGCTCATTTTTCGTCGTATCCAACCTTCCTCCGCACAACAACCAATATTCCAAAATTACGCCCGTAGACCTAGTCACTGTCCACCATGAATCCCAAATAACTCTAACTTTCCTCAAGGCGTGCACTATCCTACCACAAAACCCATATTCCACTCTCCCGCTTTGGTCGAACCCTCTCCTTTAAGAGACCACTCAACTTCACCTTCTTACACCCGGCCTTCGAGAAATTAACCACCGTAAGACACCTTGCACATGGCCTTCCTCATCCTTCAGTGCCCAGTTGTCGCCCCAATTACAAATCTATCTCTGTAACGCCCAAATAATGAGTTGCTACCAACTCTAAACCTCTTAGAAGGCCATCTTCCTCGAGCCATCAACAATAGGAACACCAAGTCGATTCTGAACCACTACACACCGCGATTTCCGACAACTAGCTCCCTGACACCATTTATGAAATCCCGCCGCATAGGCGAAATGAAGGATACCATACTACCGGTGAACCTAGGTAACACATCGAGGACGACAACACAACATCACAAATGGGAACTCCACCATGCTAAAAATACCTAGTCTCACTCCATCAACCCAAATCTAAACATTCCTAGTCCGACTGCTTTTCCCCCACCGAAAATTAAATACTGAATCTCTGAATCATGCACTGAGTAAACCTCCTTCCAAGTCATTCACTTCTTCGTCGCATAGGCAAGCACCCTACCATTACACATACATTGCATGGCAGCAACGTATGAATTTTTCATCACAATCAATGCCAACTTCCAATACCTTGGGTAATACTGATACTGAGCTGAAATGACAGAGCGGCCTTCCGCAGGCGACGAATATAGCCCAATCAAATACGCAACTAGAAACATCCAGCACCACATCCGTAGTACCATGACAATTCCTCGATTCCAAATCTATAACAAGTGCTTCACGTCGCATAAGGTTGTATAGGAAAGAAAGGGGACATCCTTGTAGCCTCTCGAAGATAAGTACAGACGTCTTCGTACCGATATGCTAGACTAGCTCATGACTCATGATACCTAACTGAACCTAGAGATCTGATACCATGTTGTCACGACCCAAAAATTCATTAATGATCGTGATGGCGCCGGACACCATAGTCAGGCAAGTTAACACCAAGAAGTTAATCAAATTCTCATTTTAGTATATTTGAAATCATTTCTTTTCCTTGCATTTAACCATAAATAATGAACTTCATTGAGTAAATAATGATGTCTTTAGAAATTTTGAATACTGAATAACCCCATAGTCATCTCAGAACCCGGTGTCACAAGCGCATGAGCAATTTCTAGGAATTTAAAATGTAATACAATAACTATCCAAAATACAAATTGGACAGAAAAGAAAATACAATACTCTGAAGGAAACTCTGCTAGTTGCGGGTCGTCTCGAGAGATGCAGCTCACCTAAGTCTCTGTATCAACCATGTCGTTGCGCCCAACGAGGCCACTAGACATACATGTGCATGTGCAACAAAAATACACAGCAAGTGTAGTATGAGTACAAAAACAACGCGTACCTAGTAAGTATCCAGTCTAACCTCGAAGAAGTAGTGACGAGAGGTCGACTTCGATACTTACTAGTGGTCCAATAATGTAAAAATCATGAATTTTTAAAGCAGTTGCATACTCAAAAATCATGAAGCAGGTAAACATTAATTTTGTTAATAGAAATTTTCAAACTTATTTTCATCTTTTTAACAATTTACATACCGCGCAATGAGGCCACATCAATTATCAATAATTCCAAAAATAATCAAGCAACTCATGCGCAAGACATGCCGAGGTCGTACGGCCTGATCCAACATAATATTTAAACTGTGCACTGGTAGAGGGTCGAATGGCGCAAACCATAGATGCATCTATTACCTCGCTCGCGAATCGTATATGCGACGCGGTAAAATACAAATAAGAGAATTACCCCGCTCACGAATTATACATGTGACACAAGTACATGATGTGCCGGAGAATTTCGGCACATTTAATATCAATTGCTTAGATTTTAGCTCATTTCAAATGCAATTGTATGTTATTCTTATGTAATTTTAATGCTTTGTAGTGCATGAGGCTTGAGGACCCAAAAAGATGGAAATGAAATCAAAATGCCGCAAAAGAGCAAAAAGAAGACAAAATGCGATCGCAAATCGTATATGCGGACCGCAAACTACACATGCGGACCACAGAATGCTCAAGGAGACCAGAAACCTCAATAGTTTGTTGTCCATGTAAAGCGAAGAAAATGTGGTCCATTATGCGACCGCATAACAAGTCTGTGGGCCGCATAATGGATCGCAAACCTCCAGTAGAAGTTGCTGAGCCCATAAATGCGATGGCAAGATGCGGTCGCATATCAACAATGCGAACCGCATAATCCCTATGAGACGACTACCTGGAACCTAGGTCTGAGAAGAAGTGATGGATTTGAAGAACATGTGAACCGCATGTCTGTTATGCGACATATATGCAGTCGCATAACTTTTATGAAAGGGTATTTTTGTCCGAAATTGGCCCCGACTTTTAGCCCACTATAGATAGATTTATTAGGGTTTTGTGGGGGCATATGGTCTTAAAAGGGATCTACATTCCAAGCATTGAATATTACCAACTTTTGGAAGTTTGAGGGTGAAGAATCTTGCACTTTGTAATCATAATGACATTAAATACTCTCATCTTTTTGTATTTTAGCATGTGTAGCTAGCTTTAAATATTAAAGTTGTGGACCCTAAATGGGTGTAGTGTTAATGGGTGTTTAACATTGAATATATATATAATTGTTGGTTGATATATATTTATTTCTCATTCTTCATTTATTGTTGGTGGTTGCAAACATTAACAAGTGTCATTATATTCTTTCTTTACTTGGAAAAGTTGAGTTAGGGTTTGGTAGAAGTAAATATCAAAAACTCAAGGCGTTAAACCTTGTTTAATAGAATCGCTTAGGAATAAGTGGGTTTTATTTGGCACAAATTGATTACTCTTAATTGTAACTCTTTTATATTTGGAAAAAACATAAAGAGGAAATACTACCCAACTATTGGAAAATATTAGGTGGTCATTAAGAAATCATTTGCATATCAAAAGGACCTTCCATTAGAAATATATCATATTAACACTGATAGCATTACATTTCATTTAAGGGGACACAGCCTTGGTTTAGTTAATCAATTAACTACAATCTTATATAATCATAATTGTTACTACTTCACACAATTACAATATTCTTGTCATGCTAACGGAATAGAAATACGATTTAAGTTAAGTTTCACACTACTCAAGTAACCTTTTCACCCCTATTATCTATGGGATTCAACCCCAACCTCGTTGACTTATTATATTTGACATCGACCGCTGTACACTATTTAAGGTGTAATTTCAGCGTATCAAATTTTGGCGTCGTTGCCGGGGAATATGGTTTTAAAATTACTAAGTAGTGTGCATTTTACTTTATATCTTTTCTATTCCATCACACTTTGCTTGTTTACTTGGTGTGCTAGGTAAGAATGGCCGACTATGATGAAGAGGAGAATCCCTTTGCGGACATTGAGGAATACATTGATGACACCAACGCTATTCTCCCTCCACGGGTTGAAGATGCTACATTCAAAGTAGATCAAGGGTTAATCCTAATGCTTAAGGCAAAAGGATTATTCAAGAACTCTACGGATGATGATCCAACGCAACACCTTAGAAATTTCTTGGTTGTGTGTGCCATGCATAAACAACACAATGTGACTGATGATGCCTTGAGATTGTGGGTGTTCAAATACTCATTGACGGGAGAGGCGAGAAAGTGGATTCAAAATTCTACCTCCTCAATCTATCACTTCTTGGCCCTAACTTGTCCGTATCTTCTTGTCCAGGTTCCCACAAAGCAAGAAGTTCGAGCTTAAAGATAAAATCTTCTTCTTCAAACAACTACCAGGAGAACACTTACATGAAGCGTGGAATCGATTCAAGTTGTACTTGGTGAGGTCACTGAACCATGGTTTTCCAGATACTATTTTTATGGAGAAATTTTACATGGGTTTAGATTCATTGTCCCAGTCCATAGCCAAAAACGCAGCAGACGGATCTTTCATGGACAAGTCATTTCCCAGAATTACACAGATTCTAGACAAAATGGCCAAACACAATCAAGCATGGCACTCTAAAGATGCCAATGGTGGAATTTCTTATGGTACTTCCTCTTTAACAAACATTATCAAAGAAAACCAAGAGAGAGACCAATTGATTGCTGGGCTTGCCACAAACATTGATGTGCTAACCAAAATGTTCACGGAAAGTCAGACAAAGAAGGTAAATATTGTGGAAGACATGCAACCTACGGAAAATCAAGAATTCGAAGAAGCCAACTATGTTCATAATTCTCAAGGTGGGTATCGCCAACAAAATCAATGGAGGCCAAACCCGCAAGGGCAAGGCTAACAAAATTGGCACAATGATCAAGGTGGGTGGAGTCAAAGTAATTGGAGCAACAACAATAACAATTATTCCAACCAAAGTTCCAGCCCCTATGTTCCACTGAAGGGGAAATATTCTAACTCTCACACTACAAGGAGGGTCCTTCAAATGATTCCAAGGTGGAAGGAATGCTTGAAAATATCTTGCAAAATCAAGAGAGAGGTGATGATACAATGAAAAACATGTCCAAAATAGTGGGGTCACATACCGCCTCTATACAAAAGCTTGAAATTAAAATGCGAGACTTGTCAAGAGAACAAAATCCAAAGCTCAAAGGTAACCTTCCAAGTGATACAATTGTCAACCCAAAGGGGAATGTGAGCGGTCCATCTTATCATTGCATGGATATTACTACTAGAAGCGGGAAAGCACTTCAAGATAAAAATGAACAAGTAGTTGAAGTAGATGATCTTGAGCACGAAGTTGAGGCACGAGTTGAAGTGCCGGTTGTTGTTGAAAGTGAGAAGCCCTCCCAAGAGGTGAAAGTCCAAAAATCAAGGCATGAAGAGGTAAAGGAAAATGTGAAGGGGACCCCAAAATCTCCTCCACCAATTCCTCGACCTACTCCTTCATTCCCTCAAAGTCTTTCTAGAAGAGTAGATGATAGCAAGTTCGAGAAGTTTTATGATATTCTAAAGCAATTGTCGGTGAACATTCCATTCTTGGAAGACTTCCAAGAGATGCTGGGATTTTCCAAATACTTAAAGGACTTGATGACCAAGAAGAGATCTACCAAGAATGAAGTGGTGAGTATGACTCACCGGGTTAGCTCTATTATTGCTACAACAACCGTTGAGAAGAAGGAAGACCTGGGAGCATTCACCATCCCATGTACTATCGGTTTGAGAGATTTTGCAAGGGAATTTTGTGACAATGGGGCTAGCATCAACTTGATGCCTCTTGCTATTTACAAGAAAGCGGGATTGGGTTTGCCAAGACCTACAAGTATGAGATTGCAAATGGCCGACCGTTCAATCAAGAGACCCCTGGGTATTGTTGATGATGTCCTAGTGAAAGTGGGGAAGTTCCTTCTCCCGACCGACTTTGTTATCCTTGATTGTGCGGTTGACAAGGAAATTCCTATCATATTGGGGAGACCATTCCTTTCCACGGGAAGAGCTTTGATGGACTCGAAACGAAATGAAATCAAGTTCCGAGTGAATGATGAAAAAGTCACTTTCCAAGCTAGTAAGGGGTTGAAGTTGCCGAATGCATATGAAGGGATCTCGGTCATAGATGTTATTGATAAGGTCGAGGACGATAGTGACATGAAGATGGGGGAAGAGTGCCTCAGTGAGGCCTTGGCGACAATATTGGTAAATTTTGATGGTGAGGAAATGGAGGGATATGTGGAAGTCGTGAATGCATTAGAAGGACGTGGGTCCTATACTTATGCACCAAAGAAGCTCTCTCTTGACTTAGAGAATAGAGCCACACCTCCCGCAAAGCCTTCCATCATTGAGCCGCCACAACTTGAGCTCAAGGCACTTCCATCACATTTGAGGTATAAGTTTCTTGGTCTAATGATACTTTACCCGTAATTATTTCCTATTTGTTGGATGGTGTGCAGGTAGGTAAATTGTTTAATGTCTTGCGGGAACACCGACAAGAAATTGGATGGAAATTAGCGGACATCCGAGGAATTCCCGCCGGAATTTGTGAGCATAAAATCCAATTAGAGGAAGGAAGCAAGCCTAGTGTTGAAGACCAAATGAGATTGAACCCATCGATGCAAGAGGTGGTAAAGAAGGATATAATCAAGTGTTTGTATGATGGGGTGGTCTATCCTATCGCAGATAGTTCTTGGGTGAGCCCGGTGCAATGTGTGCTGAAGAAGGGAGGCATGACAGTGATCCACAATGAGAAGAACCAGCTCATCCCAACAAGGACGGTCACTGGGTGGAGAGTGTGTTTGGACTACCGGAAGCTTAACACTACCACATGCAAAGACCATTTCCCTATGCCTTTTATTGATCAAATGATTGATCGGCTAGCGGGAAGGTCATTTTATTGCTTCCTTGATGGGTATTCCGGCTACAACCAAATCAACATAGCATTGGAGGACCAAGAAAAGACAATGTTCACATGCCCATATGGGACTTTTGCTTTTAGCCGGATGCAGTTTGGATTATGCAACCCTCCGGCTCCCTTCCAAAGGTGTATGACGTCTATATTCTCGGACATGGTGGAGGATTTATTAGAGGTGTTTATGGACGACTTTTCGGTGGTATGTGACTCTTTTGAGCATTTTCTTTACAATCTTAGACAAGTGCTCAAAAGATGTGAGGAAACCAACCTTGTGCTAAATTGGGAGAAATCCCATGGTGGATGAAGGCATTCTTTTAGGCCAATAAATTTCTAAACATGGCATAGAGGTTGACCGAGAAAAAATTGAAATCATCTCCAAACTTCCTCCACCAACCTCGGTAAAAGGTGTCCGAAGCTTTTTGGGGCATGCCGGATTCTATGGGCGCTTTATCAAGGACTTCTCAAAATTTGCAAATCCCATGTGCAAGCTCCTTTAAAAAGACGTCAAATTTGTGTTTGATGAAAAGTGCCTTAATGCATTTGAAGAACGGAAAGAGAAGATCACCACGGCACTCATTATTGTCACATCGGATTGGTCTCTCTCATTTGAACTAATGTTTGACGCTAGTGGTGTAGCTATTGGAGCAAGGCTTGGCCAAAGGCGTAACAAAGTTCTCCATCCTATCTACTATTCAAGCAAGATGCTCAATGGTGCTCAAGTGATTTATACTGTGACTGAGCAAGAACTTCTTACCATTATCTATGCCTTTGAAAAATTTTGAGCTTATTTGTTGGGTTCCAAAGTGATAGTCTACACTGATCATGCTGCTCTTTGCTATCTCATGGCGAAGAAGGATGCCAAGCCACAATTAATCTGATGGGTCCTCTTATTGCAAGAATTTGACTTTGAGGTCAAGGATCGCAAAGGCATAGAAAATCAAGTGGCAGATCATTTGTCTAGGCTTGAAGAAGACAGCAGATCGAAGGAGAATCTTGACATCAATGATGTCTTTCCTGATGAGAACATACTGGCATTGTCTTCTTCATCCATTCCTTGGTACGCCGATATTACTAACTACTTGGTTAGCGACCTCATTCCTGATGGATTGGAAGCTTATCAAAAGAAGAAATTTTTGAGGGACTGTCGGCAATACTACTTGGAAGATCCTTTCTTGTTCCGCATTTGAGTTGATAACATCATTAGGCGGTGTGTTCCAGAAGAGGAGATTATGCCAATTCTTAAGGCATGCCATGACTTGCCAGTTGGAGATCATCATGGGGGCAATCAAATGGCGGCGAAGGTACTTGAATGTGGCTATTATTGGTTGTCGATCTACGATGATGCCAATCAAATTGTCAAGGATTGTGACCAATGTCAAAGGCAAGGGTCAATCTCTAAGAGGCATGAGATGCCGATGAACTTTGTGATGGAGGTCGAGATCTTTGATGTGTGGGGAATCAATTTTATGGGTCTCATTGTGATCTCGCATGGTATGAAATACATCTTAGTGGCAGTGGAATATGTGTCCAAGTGGGTTGAGGCAATCGCCTTGCCAAACAATGAGGCAAGGAGTGTGACCGCATTCTTAAAGAAAAACATATTCACACGGTTTGGAAATCCTAGAGCCATTCTTAGCGATGGTGGATCTCATTTCTGTAACAAGGCTTTCATCGGGATACTAGAGAAATATGGCGTAAAGCATAAGGTGGCCACACCTTATCATCCTCAGTCAAGTGGCCAAGTTGAAGTTTCCAACCGGGAGATAAAGAATATTCTAGCAAAAACTGTCAATGCAAACAGAACCGACTAGTGATGATGCGTTGTGGAAATATCGCAGCGTACAAGACCCCTATTGTCACTTCTCCATACCGGTTAGTCTTTGGAAAGGCATGTCATCTACCCATAGAGCTAGAACACAAAGCCATGTGGCCTTTAAAAAGGTTGAACCTGGACTAGGCCGAAGCTGCAAATTTGAGATTGGCTCAACTCAATGAAATGGAAGAATTCCGCTTCCATGCCTATGAGAGTGAAGTTGTGTACAAGGAAAGGATGAAGTTTGTCCATGAAAAGAAGATCTTGAAGAGGGAGTTCAAGTCAGGTGACTTAGTTTTTCTTTCAATTCAAGACTCAAGTTGTTTCCGGGCAAACTCAAATCGAAGTGGTCTGGTCCGTTCAAAGTGGTAAATGTTTCCCCTTTTGGAGCTGTGGAATTAAAGTCGGAGGATAGACTACGATTTTTCAAAGTGAATGGTCAGCAAGTCAAGCACTATTTGGGCACGGATGGAGAAAAACACTTGGTGGAATAGTTGGCTCTCAAAGATGGTCCATACCCGACCAATGAGTAAGCCCCAAAAGGGGCTAACTTCGTCGTGGACGTTAAATCAAGCGCTTCGTGAGAAGCAACCCATGTGTGGTAACATTCTTTTTGTTATTTAATTTTTATTTTTGTTAGATAGATTAAATTGAGCAAGTTGACGTGTGTGTTAGAGTGAAAATGGTCCAAAAGGTAATAAAACAGGGTGAAAATGCTAATGAAATGGAAGAAAAATCACCCTGGGAAGTTTGCTACAACTATGCGGTCGCATATTGACTATGCGGAGATCGCAAACCTGGACAGTTTGTTGGGAAAATTTTGCTTGCAAAAATGCGGTGAAAGTGTGCACTTTGCGGTTCGCATATCACTTATGCGACCGCAAAAGTGCATCGTCATAGGTGTAAGTGACCTGACCTGAAACTACCGCATAACACTTATGCGGTCGCATAATGTGTTATGCGGTCACTTAACCGCCGCATTCCCACCAGGTATAAACCCCTTCCCTCTTTGCATAAACCCCTTCCGTTGCACACCAGCACTCACACTCACACATTGCACTAAAACAAAACAACAACAACAAAAATGGCTAACCCAGATTTAGGCATTTGATCACGAATCAATCATTCAAAATCACGTGTGCTTCCAATTAAAAGATCATCTTCTCCTATTTTCTACGTCTGGTATGTTCTTCCTCTCCTCTTCCTTTTTCTGCTATTTTGAGTTTTGTTTTTTGTTCTGTGTTTGTTTCAGTTTTGTTCGTTCTTGGGTTTCTCTGTGTTTCATCTGTTCGTAACAAGGCGTCCTAAGGGTTTAATTGAACACAAACTTGCTGGGTAATAAATTAGATAGCACTATTGTCAAGGGCAAGGGAAAATGTGGGACGACGATCTTTTGCGGTCCGCATAAGTGATTTGTGGTCCGCAAAGTTGCCGCAAAGGGATACCCTAGGCAACCTGGTATAATGTAACAATGAGAAGGCTTTTGCGATCGCATAAGTGTTATGTGGATTGCAAAGCCATCGCAAACCTAGACAATTTGTGGCCTATTTTAAGATCTTGTTTGGGACAAGTTTGCGATCGCAAATCCATCTTTGCGGTGGGTTTTGCGATCGCGTAGTGTGTTGTCCTTTATGAGTACACAGTTTTGTTATGGATATGTGAACCGCATAGTGGGTATGCGATCGCATAACCCATCACATAACTGAATTTCTTCTACAGACATACAAATTTGCGACGGGTTTGCGGTCCGCATAGTGGTTATGCGACCGCACAACCCATCGCATTTTCTGATTTCCTTGCAAACTTTCTCTCTTATGTCTGCTATGTCGCTCACACTCAATTTCTTTTCAGAAATGGCACCCATGAAATCTATTGCAATCGCTCCCCATCTGATCGTGGACTAAAAAAGGGCTTCCACCGGCCAACATGCACAAAAGGCCAAGCGTCCACGACCGGAAACATCCTGAGTTGTTGCTGAACAACCCACCCAGTCTGATGTGGAGGAGACCTTGCTGTTAGTAGACTTACAGGTTGAGGCAATAAGAAAAAAAGGGGAGGATCTACAACTATGTTTTAGGGTCACAGGCTCCATGATTCTGTGCAAAGAAGGGCTTAACAAACGAAAGATCCTGGAAGAGAAACAACTGAGCCTGAACGGGTTACAGGAGCACTATCCCCACATACTGGAGAACACTAAGGCAAGGAACTGGGAATGCTTATGCAAGAATTTTACGCATCCCATGGGACCTCCAGGTGAGCTGATCAAACGCAGAACAAAGTCTTCTATGAAACAGTCCTGGTTCGAGGGAAGCAGGTGCTATGTGAAAAGGGCACCATAAATGATATATACTTTGTGGACTGGAGATCGGGCACAACTGAGTATGATGCTAAAATGACCAACAAAGACAGTGAGCGTGCTTGGATAGCCTCGGTGATAGCAAAGGGGACCCTAGCCTGGATTGACCCTGCCCAAAACGTTTCAAAGAAGATCTCACATGGGAGGGTCGGTACTGGCTCAGTTTTGTCACTTCCTGCCTGATACCATCCAGAAATGAAACTGATATAAACATTGAGAAAGCAATTCTCATTGCATGCATTATGACCGGTATCAAGATTGATGTGGGCGAGATTATCTTCCCAGAGTTGGGGGTCAGAGGTAACCAGACGTCCACGTCACATCCATTCCCGTGCTTGATCACAGCTCTCTGTAATGCTGTGGAAGTCCCTCCATTGCCACACCATGACAAGACGGTGAAAGCGCTGACGGATATTGATATCATGTGCATTAGTGACGCAGTGCCAAAGGAAGTTGGTGCTCCTATAGAGATTCAGGTCCCCATTCCAACCGACACATACATTTCAGATTTCCAGACACCTGCCTCTCCTCAAGCCACAGTGGCATCTACAGCCACTCCACAACCCACTCCACAGGCCACCATTGCACAGCCTTCGGTCGCACTGCCAGCTCCTTCAAAGCTAGGTCTCTTAGCTCAGCATACAAATGCTAAGGTAGACCGACTGATGAAGGAGCTCCCCATAATTATTAGGCAGACATTGATTCCCATCCAATCCTCAGTGACAGCACTCCAACAACAACATACATCTTATGAGGATCGCCTGAAGCAGATTGAGGTGGGATGGAAAAAGTTGAGCGGGGTGAGGTTGGAGGCCTGCCTAAGCTCCGTACAGATGTCAATGCACTAAAGGGTGAGCTCCACAAGATGCAAAATCTGGAGTTTGATCTATCTTCCTTCATGCCAAAGGAAGGAGGGTAGGGAGTTGGCACGTCTATTGCTGGGCTAGATTTTGATTTCACTACCTTGATGACAGCTCCCGAGCCACAGACTGTTGGGATTTCCCATATTCCAGCTCCTCTTCCACCCATTGACATCCCTTCAGGGGAAGATTCCGGACACACTGTAGAGTCTGAGGAAGGGGAGACAGATGAGAAGGCACTGTCAGAGAAGGATGAGGGTCCTCAGGTAAAGGTAAAAAAGTTGTCGTCATTACAGTTGCAGAAGAAGAATTAGCAGATGTACAGAAGACGATAACATACTCGCTAGCAGATATGGTCGCCAAATCCCATCCATCGACCACTCATCCATCATCGGGCGAGGCTAGCAGCTCACAAGCTCCAGCTCCATCATCAGGGAAGTTGGAGATCCCTCCTCCATCTGTGGAGCTCACTCCTCAGGCTGAGATCCCATCATCCACATCTTCAGACTCCCAGGGTGACCCCACAGCAGTTCAACATGATTTAGCTTCCCATAGCGCTTAGTGCGCCCCAGGGAGCCCCTCAACTATGTTTTCAATTTCTTATGCATTGGGGACAATGCACGCTTTTCAGTTGGGGGTGGGATAAATATTTTCTGTAATCCTTGTGTATATTTTTGTGATCTTTGTATAAAAAAAAAAAATTTAGATAGTTGTATGCATAACATCTTTAGTAGTTAGCAATGAATTTCCCTTGGTTTTTCTTTACCGGATTCTTTTCCAAGGGTGTAATAGTAAAACCATGGCAGTAGTATGAAACTTTTTGACCGGTTTGGTGTAATTGTATAGTTCCAAGCATGTATGTCTGTAAATAAATTGTACCCTTTCGTGGATATATAAAAAAAATTGTTTTATGGTTAATCATTTTTGTGAACTTGAGGCTCGCTCTTTGACTTTTTGTTTACTCAGAATTGTATATGTCATATGATGAAAGCTTTCAGTTGCCAAGTGTTGACTCGAGAGATAAAACTATGTTGAGTCAAACAGTTCATGTGCCATGTGTGTTAGTATTTGTGTAAATAATTCTTGTGTTTACTTCTGTCATCTAGAACTTGCCCGGTTGGTCTTTCAATGCAAATAATAATTACGTTTGGTTGGGGAGATGACCTTAGGCAGTCTTTGTGTTATTTTGAAAACCCATCTAGCCTTTCAAGCTACCCATTGTATAGATATTATCACTAGTTACCCCATTTGATCCTTTAACCTTTTCTTTGGCCACCTCATTACAAACCCTTCCCTTTTTGTATAATAATTCTCTCTTTGAATCTGTCCCTCCTTGAACAGTGAGAATGAGGCTAAAAGCCTAAGTTGGGGGTGTGGTGTCAAGTTAGAAATTGGTAAGGTTGTACGTTGAGTGTAGGAACAGATACCTCAAAGTGTTCACATGAAGTTATTCAAGCTCCAAAAGAAAAATATAGAAAAAAAACAAAAACAAAAGGGAAAAGAAAAGAAAGGAAAAAGAGAGATATGTATGTATATAAATATGGAGCCTTGAAAATAATTATAGAGGTATTTAAGGTGGTTCTATGTTGGTAACCAGATGCCAATGAGGGCTATGGGGGTTGAAAAGAAACAAAGTGCAACAAGAAGGAAAAATGTGAGTAGTGTTCAAGGAGGGTGTAGTCACTTGTATCCCAAATGTTTATCCGACCCTTCCCTAAACCTACATTACAAGATTAAAAAGTCCTTGTGGGATCTCCAACCCAACGTTCTTAGAATAGGTGGCGAATTAAAATAAGGGCAAGCCTATGTCATGATTTGTAGTAACACTTGAAATTCGTTGTGAGAGTGAGTGCCTTTGTGAATTTGTCCCGTGTGTTGTCATTGTAAATATTGTGATCTTGGGACCTTCTTTATTGTAAGGGAACATGAACTGCGAGGTTTAACAGAAGTTAAGTTCTTGAAGTCGAATGTAAGTGTACTTAGCTGAGAGTAACATTTTGTCAATTTTGTCAAGGCCCAAAGTTCACAGGTTGATTAGTTTCTCTGTAAATAACAATGGTTGTTCAGTAATGGTAAATAAATGAACGTTCATGCTTGTAAAAATAACAATTAAAACCATCCACGGTCACTACTGTTCCATATCACTTAGTTAGAGTCTAGGATAGGATAGGGTTGTTTTAGCTGTTTGAGGATAAGCAAGAGTTTAAGTTGGGGGTGTTGGTGTGCCAGAGAATTTCGCACATTTAATACCAATTGCTTAGATTTTAGCTCGTTTCAAATGCAATTGTCCGTTATTCTTATGTAATTTTGATGTTTTGCAGTGCATGAGGCTTGAGGACCCAAAAACATGGGAATGAAATCAAAAAGCCGCAAAAGAGCAAAACGACGACAAAATGCAATCGCAAACTGCATATGCGTACCGCAAACTAACATGTGGACCGCAAAATGCTCAAGGAGACCGCAAACCACAACAATTTGCTTGTCCATGTAAAGCGAAGAAAATGCGGTCCATTATGCGACCGCATAACAAGTCTGTGGGCCGCATAAATGTTCAGGTACCTCCACTAGAAGTTGTTGATGTCGCATATCAACAATGTGAACCGCATAATCCCTATGCGACGACTACTTGGAACCTAGGTCTGAGAAGATGGGATGGATTTGAAGAAGATGTGAACCGCATGTCTGTTATGCGACAGATATGCGGTCGCATAACTTGTCTGAAAGGGTATTTTTGTCCGAAATTGGCCCCGAATTTTAGCCCACTATAACTAGATTTATTAAGGTTTAGTGAGGGCATCTGATCTGAAAAAGGAGCTACATTCCAAGCATTGAATATTCCCAACTTTTGGAAGTTTGAGGGTGAAGAATCTTGCACTTTGTAAGCATTATGACATTAAATACTCTCATCTTTTTGTAAGCATGTTTAACTAACTTAAAATACTAAGGTTGTGGACCCTAAATGGGTATAATGTTAATGGGTGTTTAACATTGAATATATATATAATGTTTGGTTGATATATTGATCGGCGCTCACCTATACTACTAAATAGTAGCAAGATGAGGGTCAATGCAGCTTTTACCCGAACGGGTCGGGATCGAATCCACAGGGAGTTATGATTGAGGGAGTTGAGTTCCTAAGTGATCTAATAGTGTTTCGTGCTCTTAATTTAACTTTTTATACTTTTGGTTTTACATTAGAAATATGGTTTAGACTAACTGCAAATAGCTAATTAACTAACTAATATCTTTTTGAGTGTTTTCTTAATAGATAAAGAGGACTAGGGCTATGACTTTCTCCTAGGTAAGTACTCAACGGGATCCCAATACCTAAGGCAAAGATGTCATAAAGGGGATTGTGATATAGCCAATGCACGGAATTACCCACTCTACACCTCTCGGTAGATTGAGTGGCTTTGCCCTAATTTCCTCTCTCGAGACCAATTGGGTGTCAAAATCATACAAGCAATATAGGCTCAAGTAGGATTTTACTATCTCTAGGTTTAACCCGTTAATTGGGACTATCAATCTCGTGAATACATCCCAATTCCTTGCTGGATTGATTTTCTAGACTCAAGTTCTCTTTCTCAAGAAGAACCCAAGTCAAATAAACACCAATTTGTGTTTGCAACCACTAATATTAACATGAAAACCATAAATCAGCCCATATACCAATTACCCATAAACATCTAAGCCTTTATTTAGAGGACCCATCAAACATCCACACTAGGGTTGAGCCACAACCCTAGATAATGGGTTTAGCTACTCATAATAACTGAACAAATAAGAGAAATAGATAAAACAAAACCCATATAATTGAATTATAAACTAAAATTGAAAGATTCAATGTTGAAACCCTTCTAAAATTACTCAAAACGCTGAAGAAAAACCATTCACAAGCTCCTGATAATATCAGAGTACAAAAGCTGACCTAAAAATAAGAAAAGAAAATATTTATACTAGGCCAAATTTTTAGGACAAAAATACCCCTGTGGGGTCTCCGCAGACCGCACAAAATAGACTGCGGCCGCGCTGAGGTCTTTGGCTTCAAAAACTGAGTCTCTGAACTAGGCCACCGCGGTCCGCATAAAATGCACCACGATCGCGGTAGCTTCAGTGCGGCCCACGCAAAATGGATTGTGGTCTGCGTTGGTCTTCTGGCCTTCAACATCAATGTTCTCTGAATATCCTCACCGCGGAGCGCGCAAAATGGACTGCGGTCCGCGGTGGTTTGGCTAAAATGCACTCTCTGAATCTCTTCAATGCGGACCGCACAAAATAGACTAGGGTCAGCGGTGGTTTTTGCCTTAAAAATGCACTCTCTGAATCTCTTCAGTGCGGACTGCACAAAGTGGACTTCGGTCTGCGGTGGTTAGTTGGACTTTGCTTGTTCTTGTTCTTGGTACTTGTGCATGTTTCACTCCTTTTTGAGCAGGGTTTTGACTATTTGTCACCCTTTTTGACTAAACCCTGCAACAAGCATAACAAGTAAGCCTTTGGGACTATTTTGCTTAAAATTTCATCCAAAACTTAAGCAAGAAAGAGTGTAAATTATGGTAAAATCCCTAGTTATCAACTCCCCCAAACTTAAGCTTTACCTTGTCCTCAAGAAAAAAAAAAGCCCCACCCCATTTTGAGTAAGTCCAAGAAAATTCAGTTGTCCTATGGTAACTTCTTCTAGCATCAATTGGGACTAACAATTGCCCTCAATGCAAATGAATCATTAACAACATTTGAACTTTTAACACCATAGATTTCAATGCGACACAAGAGCATCAAGAGTTGACTCGACTCATCAACGAAGCTCTTACTACTACTTTGGTCATTGAGGAACCCAAACTCATACTCCTCAACTCTCCCTAAACAGACCTCTCTTTAAGACTGTAACACTCAGAACGAGGATAATGGAGTTCACCCATCTCTCTCAAGGAAAAGACCCAAGTCCGGCTCAAAGTACCATAGGCTTTCCCCTTATGTGAGTCGCCACTAATGTAAGCTTCATTCAACTCAAGATCATATAGGACTTTTGTGGACACATGGCGAAGGCTTTTGGTTCTGGGTAGGAAATATTTGGTCTAGGTAGGTACCATCTTCCCTTAAGCACTTATTTGTTTCACTTTTTGTGCACATTCTCTTGACTTCTTGAGTCATTAAACTCTTTCTGTGGGGTTATAGAAACATACTGTCATTCCTTTTTGTTCATTTCAATCATTTTCTTCTTTCTAAGCATTCCACACCTTTAATCTCTTTTCTTTCGTTGATTCCCTTTACTTCTTCTAAATTGTTCATTCTTTTTGACTTTTTGAATTTCTTTTCTTTCTTTTTCATTACCTTTCCTTTTCTTCCTTTTGTACCTTCTTTTTCACTTTGTTGTATTCCTCGTTTCTCCCCCAAACTTACGCTTTTGCCTTGCGCTAAGGAAAGAAGGGGTGCCAAGAGAGGGTCAGAATGGGTAAAGGCTTGTATCATGGTTTTTGAAAGAAAAAGGTCTAAGGCTCAAAAGGGTTGACTAGGTAAATTTTCATTGGTAGGCTATGAAAATGTTCAATTCATCGTTCGGATCAAGGAGAGCCTATAATCACATCTCAAGTCAAACTACACTTACAATTTCGCCTTGACAGACATTCAGGGAAACTTCTAGACTAATGGCAGGGGACTTGGACTTGCAATTCAAATTCTCACAACTCAAGCTATAGGATTTCTAAAGAAACAGAGTTGGGAGTCCACAACGACCTTAGCTATGATATGAGCAACACAACAGTCCCGAAAGACCACTTGATTATTATTTGTCAACACACGAGTCTCAAGGTCACAACTTTCACCATCCTAAACACAACGATTTGGTTTTGACCATAGGATCAAATGCAAATGTGTTAGGACCAAGTGAAGCTTTGCTTGAGGCACCATTACTCACTAACTACTATTTACACACAAAAAAAAAACAACAAAAAAAGGCAAAAATAAAAATAGACTCAAACCCTTGAGAAGGTTGTCACACCATCCATCCTCGGGAAGAGCAACCCGGCTCACACAAATTCTACCTTTGGAAAGAACCGTGGCATTAAGAAAACCAAAGGCTTATTGCACGTGAAAATTCAAAACAAGAAGCTACGAAAAGAAAATAAGAAGCAATGAAAAGGAACAATGCGGGAAGTATAATGCGTAAAGTATAATGAATATATACAAGAGGGGAATTAATAGAATGTACATAAAGGGGAATGAATATATACATCAGAAAGTAACTTTATATACATACCAAATGTACAAAATACGAAAAGTACTAGAATTGTAAAGTTATATACATACCGAAAGCAAAAAAGAAGAAAGCATAATAAAGATAGTATCAAATATGTACAGTCATCCAAATCCAAAATAGGGCTACCCCCTCAATTGAGAGCTAGCATTATCCTCAATGCTAACTAACCAAAAATAGCACACATAGAAGGAGAAAGAGTAAAGAGAAACTTCCTATAGGCCCTCCGTCTGCATAGGATCCTGAGTATGGGTCCCGGGGTCTGTGGACTGCATGGGAGCCTGTGACTGGTCCTCAAAACCCTGTGTCTCCATTGGAACCTGGATCTCCTTTGTAACCTGGGCCTGTACTGGCAGCTATGGTTGACTCGAGGTACCTCCCTGCGGGTCCGCCAACTCTATAACAATACCCTCAGTACTGGGAAACACTCTCTTTCACTTTGGTGGCCGCTCTATCTCCGGCTCTGACTCAGGCTGTGCAGCAGGATCATGCAGCAGCAGGTCTAATGGCAAGTTATCTTTCTTCAGCTTATCTACCTCCTTCCTTAATTGCTTCACTGACTCCCTGGAAGTACGTGTCTTCCTCAGCTTCTTAGTCTCATTGGAAAGCTTTTTCAGTGCCTTTCCATGATTGCCAACAACGTCCAAAATCAACTTTTGGTTCTCAAGGATCTTCTTCTGGTTGCCCAAAAGATCCTTGAGAGTGTCCTCCACGGACTGTGGGACCTGTGGTGGAGAAGGTGCAGCTTGGGGTGCCACCGTCGTGGAAAGGACAGACAACTTAGAAGTAGCTTCCTGCATCCAGTTGTTGATACTGGATAAGGTCTGGCTTAGAAGGTGGGCAGTTAGGGGCTATGCCCGTGATGAAGGAATGCCTGGGGCTGTTGACGTGGAGGGGCCTGGAGCAATGTCTCGGGTGGCTGAGGCAGGGTGAGTAGATGCCCCTACAACCACTGGCTCTTCAGACTGGCCAGTGGAAACAGTGGATTTTCCTTTGAAATTCTTGCTCTTAGGGTTGTCATCACCCTGAAGGCTGTACCAGGAGAACGGAGCCTTTGGCTTCACCTTTACATCAAACTTCCTCCCCTCTACCTTTTGTTCCTCAAAATACATAGTCAAGAAGTTTGGGAAAGGATAGGATTTGTCGCCTTCATTCACTGTCCGGCTGATTACCCGTGACATCACATTCCCGACGTTAATCGAGTACCCTTCCATGATTGAGGCCACCAACACCGCACGACTGAAAGGAAGAGAGTTTTCGTGAAAGGTGGGGTCTAGCCTGCTACACACGAATGCCTCCCAACCTTTAGCTTCAAAATTTAATGTTCTCCTCATAATCACCTTCTCTGCTTGCAATCAGTCTGGGGTGGTACCCAGGATTGCCAAGTGTTCAGCTAGCCATGGATGGGCATCATCCCCCAAGTTCAACTTCTCAAAATACTCCGACTCATCCTCACCATCGAAGTCAAGGTACCCATTTATTGCATTCCCATCAAACAACAATGTCAGATTCCGCACCTTAGTCGCTTTGGAGTCCTGTTTAACATACGAAACATTAGTGTAAAACTCCTTGACTAAGTGCTCATTTGCCTCCACCACCCGGCAATTGAAGTAGTCCCAGCCTTTTCTCTTTGTAAACTGTTTTAGCACATTGGGTTTGTGTGGCAGAAGATCTCTTTTCATGAACATACGCTCTAGGATCAATTTCTTCTCAAGCCACCATTCCTAGAATTTATGAAAGGTTGGTTCACTCACAAACTGATCTTGCCATGCTTCAGGGTTTCTTATTGTTTCAACTCCCCCTACTTGGGGTTCACCCCCTATTTGGGGTTCATCCCCTGCTTCTTCTTCTTCGTAGTGCTCACCCGATAGTGAAGTTGTGGGTGAGGTGGAGTATTTATGATCACTCCCTGCAGTTGAGCCCTTAGACGACTCAGAGTGTGATGATGCTTGGGCAGGAGAGGAGTCAGAAGGTTCATTTGTCAATCTGAACCTCTCTAGAATGTATGGAACAAACTCTGGTACCGACTCATAATCAAATGCTTCTCCGGAGGGTGCATACTCACTTCCCGATTGGGAAGCAGCTCTATCAAAAGCTCTAATTGTTTTTCTGGTATTTTTTATGGCTTGCCGGAATTGGGGGGATAATTTGATCATCCCTTTGCCAATACCTCGGGAGGATTCTCCCTTTCCACTTGGTTTTCAACCACCACCTCTTGATTGAACCATAATCTGCAAGTTGAATTCATGTAAAGTTTGTTAGTGGCCAAGCAGTGGGTAGATTAGTGAACACAAAGGTAGCAGGAATTTGGAGTTGGAGTTGAAGAAGTTGCAGACCGCGGACCGCACAAAAAGAACCACGGTCCGCACTGAGGTGGGGTTCAGATTACCCACACTCTGAAAAAGTTCACCGCGGACCGCACAAAAAGAACCGCGATTCGGATAAAGGCACCGCGGACCGCAGAAAAAGAACTGCGGTCCGCACTGAGGTGGGGTTCAGAATACCCACTCTCTGAAGCTGATCATGACGGACCGCACAAAAAGAACCGCACCGCAATCCGCAGTCCTCATCTCGTACTTCTATGATATTTAATCACCGCGGTCCGCACAAAAGCACCGCGGACCGCACAGAGTCCCATCCTAGGGTTTCAATTTTACTTTTAATTCAAGTTTAAATGAACATGTTATTGATACCCTAGGTGTTTAATCAGTTTAATTAATTAAAATGGTTCTAAATTAAGCATTGTGAAACAACCCCTACACATGATTAATGAACTAAAGAAGAAAAAAAGGGAGACAGAAAAAAGAAAAACTACTAATTAAACAAGAAAATACAAAATTAAGAAGTTAGGGGTCAAAATTAAACTTACTAGATGTAAGATGAAGATGACATGAATGAGATGAATCACTTGAAATTAGCAAGGGTGATGCACAGTGAAATTTTTACTGTTGAGATAGCAAGGAGCGGAAAATGTAAAATGAGGCCCTTAGGCCTTATTTATAGAATTTTGGCCTAGGACCCACGTTACTTAACCCCACCGCAGACCACACAAAATGACCGCAATCTGCGGTCCTCAACTTTTGCTGGGACTGGGAACATGCTTAACGCGGACCGCATAAACACAACCGCGGTCGCAGAGGTCCACCGCGGACTACACAAAATGGCAGTGCGGCCGCGGTGGAAACTTCAGAGAGTGAATATTTGGTGAGACAGCTTTGCGGACCGCACAAAATGCACCGCGGTCCTCATTGCAAACTTTAGAGAGCTATTTTTCTTCAACTTAGCCCTGTGCACTGCATCAAAATAATCCTACAACATCCCACAACTAGTTAGTCCAAAAATAGACACTAAACTACAAAGTAAATCAAAGAAAAACAAAAAGAAAACACATGGGTTGCCTCCCAAGAAGCGCCTTATTTAATGTCGCGGCACGATGCAGGTTACCCTCAATTCACTTAAGATGAAGAAATGCCACCACATGGCTGTCATCAATCTTGCCCAGGTAGTGCTTGACCCTGTTCCCATTAACTCTGAAAATCTCCCCACTTTTGTTCTTTAGATCAAGTGTACCAAACGGAGTCAAAAACACAACTTCAAAAGGTCCACTCCATTTCGACTTAAGCTTTCCCGGAAATAGACGTAATCGAGAGTTGAACAAGAGAACCAAGTCACCTACATTGAACTCCTTACCACGAGCATATTTATCATGAAGGTACTTCATTTTTTCCTTGTACAAGGACGAACTGGAGTTGGCATGGAATCTGAATTCAGCAAGTTCATTAAGCTGCTCAACACGAAGATTGGCTGCCACGTCCCATTCAAGATTCAACTTTATCAAGGCCCACATGGCCTTGTGCTCTAACTCAAACAGTAGATGGCAAGCTTTCCCAAACACCAACCGGTACAGAGACATACCGATCGGGGTCTTGTAAGCAGTCATATAAGCACATAGAGCGTCATCCAACTTCTTTGACCAATCGGTCATATTTGCATTGACCGTCTTTGACAATATGTTCTTGATTTCCCTGTTTGAGACTTCAACTTGGCCACTCGCTTGGGGATGATAAGGAGTGGAAACTTTGTGATTGACACCATTCTTTGCAAGCAAAGTGTCAAAAGATCAATTACAAAAATGTGACCCCCATCACTAATGATTGCACGAGGCGTGCCAAACCTTGTAAAAATGCTCTTCTTGAGAAATGCAATAACACTCCGGGCCTCATTGTTGGGTAGAGCCACGACTTCAACCCATTTAGAAACATAGTCAACTTCCACGAGAATGTATGTGTTCCCACAAGAGCTAACAAACGGGTCCATGAAATCGATACCACATACATCAAAAATATCCACTTCGATAATGGTATTGAGAGGCATCTCATCTTTCTTCGAAATTCCCCCTGCTCTTTGACATTCGTCACATCTCTTGACTAAGTCAATAGCATCTTTGTACAATGTAGGCCAAAATAAACCACAACTTAACACCTTTGAAGCGGTCCTTGCCCCTCCATGATGACCACCATAAGGTGAGGAGTGGCATGACTCCAGAATCGACCTTTGCTCCTCATCGGGCACACATCGCCGGATGACACCATCATTACAAATATTGAATAAGTATGGTTCATCCCAATAAAAATCCATGTTATCCCTCCTAAGTTTCTTCCTTTGGTTGGAAGAGAGCTCAAGAGGAACAACACCGGTAACAATATAGTTGGCAATGCCCACGAACCATGGAATTTCTTGCATTGACACAGAAAGAAGTTGTTCATCCGGGAAGCTATCATCAATTTTAAGCCCGTCACAAGGTCGACCTTGTTCCTCCAATTGGGAGAGATGGTCGGCCACTTGGTTTTCCCTTCCCTTTCTATCAATTATCTCCAAGTCGAACTCTTGAAGTAACAACACCCACCACATAAGTCTCGCTTTGGAGTCCTTTTTTGTCATGAGATATCGGAGTGTCGCATGGTCAGTGTGAACTATGACCTTGGCACCAATAAGATAAGGACAAAATTTCTCCATCGCAAAGACTATTGCCAATAACTCCTTCTCGGTGATAGTGTAGTTCATTTGGGCCGAATTCATTATTTTGCTAGCATAATAGATGGGGTGAAATATCTTGTTCACTCTTTGGCCTAAAACCGCTCCCACACCCACATCACTAGAGTCACACATTAGATCAAAAGGAGAGCTCCAATCGGGTACGGTTATAATTGGCATGGAAGTGAGCTTTTGCTTCAATAGCTCAAACCTTCATAAAATTTTCATCAAAGTTGAACTTGGATTCTTTCTCTAGCAATTTGCAAAGAGGATTGACCACCTTTGAGAAGTCCTTAATGAATTTCCGGTAGAACCCGGCATGCCCAAGAAAGCCCCGAACTCCCTTTACCGAAGTTGGAGGTGGCAATTTAGAAATCACTTCAATCTTCGCCTTGTCTACTTCAATTCCATTTCTCGAGATTTTGTGGCCCAATACTATCCCTTCTTCCACCATAAAATGGCATTTTTCCCAGTTTAGTACTTGGTTGGTCTCTTCACAACGAGCGAGGACTTTGTCAAGATTGAACAAACATTCATCAAAGGAGTCCCCAACTACGCTGAAGTCATCTATAAACACCTCGAGGAAGTCTTCAACCATATCAGTAAAGATTACCATCATGCACCGTTGAAATGTGGGGGGTGCATTGCAAAGTCCAAAAGGCATCCAGGAGAAGGCAAATGTACCATACGGGCACGTGAAGGTAGTCTTTTCTTGGTCCTCCGGGGCAATCAAGATTTGGTTATAGCCTGAATACCCGTCCAAGAAGCAATAGAAAGCCCGACCCGCAAGCCTATCAAGAATTTGATCCAAGAAAGGCAAGGGGAAATGATCCTTGCGAGTCACTTTGTTTAGCTTGCGGTAATCCATACACACCCGCCAACCTGTGACCTTTCTTGTTGGAATGAGTTCATTTTTGTCATTTTGGACCACTGTCATGCCACCCTTTTTTGGAACACACTGTACCAGAGAAGTCCAAGCACTATCCGAGATTGGGTAGACAACCCCTGCATCAAGCCACTTGATTATTTCCTTCTTCACCACTTCTTGCATTGCTTCATTGAGCCTCTGTTGGTGTTCTACAGAAGGCTTTGCTCCATCCTCAAGAATGATTGTGTGCATGCAAAATGCGGGGCTTATTCCCCGAATGTCAGAAAGTGTCCATCCTATGGCCTTCTTCCTCCTCTTTAGCACTTTTAAAGTGGAGTCTACCTGCAATTGGGTTAGGCAAGATGAAAGTATAACATGTAAAGTATGAGAGGGACCAAGACATTCATACCTGAGGTGTGGTGGAAGTGTCTTCAACTCCAATGTAGGTGGCTCTTTAATTGAAGGCTTTGTCGGAGGAACTTTTCGATTCTCCAAGTCCAAGGATAGCTTTCGGGGACCGTAGGAATAAGAACCCATGCCTTGTAAGGCATTGGTGCTCTCAATTAAGCCATCCACCAAAATGTCATCATGGTTCAATAAAGTTGCCTCCACTGGATCTTCAACATTTATCATAGATCTTGCATCATCAATAATGACCTCGGTGACAAGGTCCATGAAAGAACATACTTCTGTGCTATTGGGCTGCTTCATTGACTTGCAAACATGGAACACAACCTTTTCATTTCCCACACGAAAAGTGAGCTCACCGGCCTCTACGTCAACGAAGGCCTTCCCCGTTGCGAGGAAGGGCCTTCCCAAGATGATGGGGACTTCATAATCTACTTCGCAATCCAATATGACAAAATCCGCATACAAAATGAACTTGTCAACCCGCACCAATACATCACCAATGATTCCTAAGGGTCTCTTCATAGTTCTATACGCCATTTGAAGACGCATGGAGGTAGCCCTAGGTTGACCAATCCCCAATGGTTTAAATACCGAATACTGCATCAAGTTTATGCTAGATCCAAGGTCACACAAAGCCTTAGCAAAATACGCACTCCCAATTGTACAAGGAATGGTAAAAGCTCTCGGGTCTTCAAGTTTGGGTTCCATTGAATGCACTATGAAACTCACTTGGTGAGTCATCTTTATGGTTTCGCACTCCATAGACCGTTTATTTGTGACTAAGTCCATCATGAACTTAGCTTACCCGGGCATTTTCTCTAAAGCTTCAACCAAAGGGACATTGATGGAAAGACTATTTATCATGTCGATGAATTTCTTGAACTGAAGTTCCCACCGGACAATTGATTGACCACACATTGATTGACAGTGTTTATTCCTCGGTAGAAGGTTTGTTGAATCATGGATTTAGTCATGTCATTGTTTGGACATTCCTTAACCATGGTCCGGTAGCGCTCCCAAATCTCATGCAAAGGCTCGTTGGGTTCTTGCTTAAAAGACAATATTTCATCTCTGCGAGCTCATCCCAAGTGGATATGGAGTGGTTGGGAAGCCGTTCGAGCCAATCAAGAGCCTTCCCTTGAAGAGAGAAGGGGAATAACCGCAGTCTCAAGGCATCTTCTGAGACATTTGTTTACTTACTACCCCAGCAGGTATCCATGAAGCCCTTCAAATGTTGCATTTTAGTGGGCGGCTCCGATGAAGTAACCTCGCTGCTCCAAGAGTGTCAGCATCACATTTGTTATTTGAAAATTTCCCACCCGGATTCTAGGCGGGACAATAACACTAGCATACCCCTCATTTGGAAGGACCCGAGGGGCTGCTCTGGGAGGTGGAGGCGGGGGAGGGTTTGGAATGTCCTCATTAATATTGGCCTATCGGCCCCGTCTAGGAGGTGGTACTTGGTTTATTTCATCTTCTTGGTTGTCATATACCTCCTCTATGATGTTTCCCAAAGGATCCTCCATTAGAACCTGAATTGATTCAACACACACGTTAACAGAAAAAGGAAAGAAAAACACCTAACACCACTATTCACGTAGATAATCAACACCATATAACTCGTCGACAACGACGCCAAAACGTTATTGGCACTCACCTACACTACTAAATAGTAGCAAGATGAGGGTCAATGCAGCTTTTACCCGAACGGGTCGGGATCGAATCCACAAGGAGTTATGATTTTGGGAGTTAAGTTCCTAAGTTATCTAATAGTTTTTCGTTCTCTTAATTGCACTTTTCATACTTTGGGTTTTATATTAGAACTATGGTTTAGACTAATTGCAAATAGCTAATTAACTAACTAATGTCTTTTTGAGTGTATTCTTAATAGATAAAGAGGACTAGGGCTATGACTTTCTCCTAGGTGAGTAATCAACGGGATCCCAATACCTAAGACAAAGATGTCATAAAGGGGATTGTGATATAGCAATTGCACGGAATTACCCACTCTACACCTCTCAGTAGATTGAGTAGCCTTGCCCTAATTGCCTCTCTCGAGACCAATTGGGTGTCAAAATCATACAAGCAATATAGGATCAAGTAGGGTTTTACTCTCTCTAGGTTTAACCCGTTAATTGGGACTATCAATCTCGTGAATACATCCCAATTCCTTGTTGTACTGATTTTCTATACTCAATTTCTCTTTCTCAAGAAGAACCCAAGTCAACTAAACATCAATTAGTGTTTGCAGCCACTAATATAAACATGAAAACCATAAATCAGCCCAAATATCAATTACCCATAAACATCTAAGTCTTAATTTAAAGGACCCATCAAACACCCACACTAGGGTTGAGCCACAACCCTAGCTAATGGGTTTAGCTATTCATAATAACTGAAGAAATCAAAGAAATAGATGAAGCAAAACCTATATAATTGAATTATAAACTAAAATTGAAAGATTCAATGTTGAAACCCTTCTAGAATTACTCAAAAAGCTGAAGAAAAACCGTTCACGATCTCCTGATAATATCATAGTACAAAAGCTGACCTAAAAATAAGAAAAGAAACTATTTATACTAGGCCAAATTTTTCTGGATAAAAATATCCCTGCAGGGTCTCTGCAGACCGCACAAAATGGACTACGGTCGCGCTGAGGTCTTTGGCTTCAAAAACTGAGTCTCTGAACTTGGCCACCGCGGTCCGCATAAAATGCATCGCGGCCTAGGTGGCTTCAGTGCAGACCGCGCAAAATGGACTGCGGTCCGCGGTGGTCTTCTGTCCTTCAATATCAATGTTCTCTGAATCTCCTCACCGCGGACCGCGAAAAATGGACTCCGGTCCGCGGTGGCTTGGCTTCCAAAATGAACTCTCTGAATCTCTTCAATGCGGACCACACAAAATGGACTGCGGTCTGCAGTAGTTTTTGCCTTAAAAATGCACTCTCTGAATCTCTTCAGCGTGAACCGCACAATGTGGATTGCGCTCCGCGGTGGTTCTTGGTACTTGTGCATGTTTCACTTTTTTTTTTGGCAGGTTTTTGACTATTTGTCACCCTTTTTGACTAAACCCTGCAACAAGCACAACAAGTAAGCCTTTGGGACTATTTTGCAAAAAAATTCATCCAAAACTTAAACAAGAAAGAGTGTAAATTAAGGTGAAATCCCTAGTTATCATATATATTTATTTCTCATTATTTATTTATTGTTGGTGGTTGCAAGCATTAACAAGTGCCATTATATTCTTTCTTTACTTGGAAAAGTTGAGTTAGGGTTTGGTAGAAGTAAATATCAAAAACTCAAGGCGTTAAACCTTGTTTAATAGAATCGCTTAGGAATAAGTGGATTTTATTTGGCATAAATTGATTACTCTTAATTGCAACTCTTTTATATTTGGAAAAATCATAAAAAGAGGAAATACTACCCAATTATTGGAAAATATTGGGTAGTCGTTTAGAAATCATTTGCATATCAAAAAGACCTTCCATTAGAAATATATCATATTAACACCGATAGCATTACATTTCATTTAAGGGGACACAACCTTGGTTTAGTTAATCAATTAATTATACTTGTTACTACTTCACACAATTACAATATTCTTGTCACGCTAACGGAATAGAAATACGATTTAAGTTAAGTTTCACACTACTCAAGTAACCTTTTCACGCCTATTCCCTGTGGGATTCGACCCTAACCTCGTTGACTTATTATATTTGACATCGACCGATTTACACTATTTTAAGGTGTAATTTGAGTGTATCAGTACACATAGGTACAGACAGTCAACCAAGACTTCATCGGGGAAAACAATTACCTAAGGAAATGACAACTTCTCTTTTAACAGTCAAGAAAGTGATGTTTAGCCCCTTAGAAATTTATTTACCAAGTTCGATATGATTTAGGCCTTTTAGAATAAATAAAATTACAAGTATGACAAGTAAAGCATGTTTTTGGGTCCTAGACTACCCGGAATTAAGCATTATAGTAGCTACGCACAGACTCTCATCACCTCATGTATACATAGCCCCCACAAATATAAGAACATCTTACTTATTTCACCTATGGGTTTAGTTCCCTCTTATAAGGTTAGAAAGGAAACTTACCTCGCTCTGAAGTTTTATAACCGGCTTTCAAGCCCTTCGGATGACTCAAATCGTTGCACAACGCTCCTAAACTAGCCAATAATTATGCAAACCTATTAATATATGCTCAAATACTCATTATAATCCAATTTATAACAATTTCTAACCCCGATCGAAACGTCGATAAAAATCACCCTCAGGCCCACGTGCTCGGATTCCAAAAATATTTTGAAGATAAACATTACCCATAACATCACGAACTCAAATACGTAATTTATTCTTAATTTCATGCCCAAATTCGTGGTAAAAATCCAAAAATATCATTTTTTTTAGGTTTTCTCCCAAAACCCCAAATTTCCACTAATTTTCCATGAATTTCCATGCTAAAAGTTATATATAATCCAAGTATTTAACTTGCAATAGGTGAGAATTCTTACCTTGACATAGATGATGAAGACAGAGCTCCAAAATCGCTCCTAGGTTGTCTCCCATGGAGGAAATGAGATGAAATGAGTCAAACCCATTTTTGCAAACTTATACAGTGTCAAGCAACCCTTCTTCGCGTTCACGGGCCTTCCATCACATTCGCGATGAACAAAAACTCTCAAAAGCCATTTCCAATCTCTTCTCAGACATCCTCTAGTATAATAGTCATAACCCTTTTCACAAAATTCGAAATGGAAAATGGAATAATGTTATGAAATCTCGACTCCAGGATCTACAACTTTCATTTTTTGGTCATCTCCCAATTCCTTATATATTTCGAGATATAAGCTGCCAAATTCAGCCTTGCACAAAATTCTTCTTCATCTTCCTGGTCAGCATGTAGTGTACCAGCCATAACTTTTTGTACATGAATCTAAATGCTACATGGTTAAGCTTTATGAAATCAAGACACAAAGGGCTACACCATTCGTTTACATCATCTCAAAAGGCCTTATAGATTGCGAGATATGAGCCTTCGAAGTTAGACATGCATAACAGATATTTTCTTCTTCGCGAACGCGAAGAACAAAGTCCCTGAAGGCAAATCCTTCTTTGCGAACGCGAGAGGATCCTCGCGAACGCGAAGAACAACACCAGACAACAACATCAGCTATTGCAAAAAAGCCCGAAATAATCCAAAACAACCCCGAAACACACCCGAGGCCCCTGGGCCCCGTCCAATCCCACAAACTAGTCCCATAACATAACACAGACCTGCTCGAGGTCTTAAAACACATCAAACATCATCGAAATCTTGAATTGCAACCCAATTCAAGCTTAATGAACTTTAGAACTCCAAAATTCTACATTCGATGTTGAAACCTATCAAATCACGTTCGATTGACCCAAATTTTGCACACAAGTCACATTCGACATTACGGACCTACTCCAACTTCCGAAATCGGAAACCGACCCCGATATCAAAAAGCCCACTCTCGGTCAAACTTCTCAAAAACCTTCAAATTTCTAAATTTTAACAAACGACTCCGGAATGACCTACGAACTTCCACATTCACATCTGGACACGCTCTTAATACCAGATCACCATACGGAGGTATACCTAGACTTGGAATCCCAAACGAACATCGATAACATTGAAATGAACTTCAACCCAAATTTATTAATTTCTTCAAAGATGTCAACTTCTACAATAGACGTTGAAATGCTCCCGGGTCATCCAAAACCCGATCCAAACATATGCCCAAGTCTGAAAGCATCATACAAAGCTGCTGGAACCTTGAAATCCCGATTTTGAGGTCGTTTACTCAAAAATCCAACCTTAATTAATTCTTACAACTTAAAGCTTCCGAAATTAGAATTCTCTTTCCAAATCAACTATGAACTTCCGAAATTCCAATTCCGACCACGCGTAGAAGTCATAATACCTCAAGTGAAAGAGCTCATGGCCTCAAACTGCCAAACGACGCGCTGGAGATCAAAACGACCGGTCGGGTCATTACTGGTAAAGTTGTCTCCATAGAATCTATGGGTCACGGGTTAAGCCGTGGAATCAGTCACTAATGCTTGCATTAGGATAGACTTCCTACATCAGGGGAGGATTTAGTGGTGTGAACCCCTTCGCCGAAGAATTACACTATATATACAAGACAAAATCTTGTGATATAAAGCCTCTCATTACGTTACAAGACTATCTAGTCTTATCATAAGACTAGCTAGTTTAGGGATCACTAAAAAAGGTTCATTGTTGGCTTGTCTAGCAATGGTGCAGGACCCCATCACGACCTGATATGAAATTGGATCGTGACAACATGGTATCAGAGCACTAGGTTCACGTAGGTCTCACAAGTTATGGGCAGGCCTAATAGAGTCTTGCAGATCGGTGCAGAGACGTATGTACTTATCTTCGGGAGGCTATAGGGTTTTAGGAAACTACTTTTTATTCATCTCCTGTTGTGCAGTCGATGGTGTACTAAGTTTTTTCCTCTTACTCTCTCGCAGATTCCGAGAACACGCGTAGCAGACCCTCCAGACCTGGGAGGGGCTGCTCCCCCTATTGCTAGTGGCTAAGGCAGAGGTCGGAGGAGGTCACCGGCCCGAGGTAGGGGGCGAGGACATCCCATAGTTTCCCCAGTTGCACCGCCACAGATATAGTGAAGGATCCCATTATTGAGGAGCACGGCAAGGTGCCCACAGCAGAGCCAGCTGCATTCAATTTTATGACAGCATCGGGCTTCCAGGAGGTCATGGGTCGTATGCTACGGTTCATGGATTCTATGACCCAGGCTGGTTTATTTCCAGCAGACCCATCCACATCTTAGGCGGGAGGGGGAGCACAGACCCCTACTTCTCAGGCTCCTGGGCATGTTGTTGTTGTATATCATACCCCGGGAACACTCTCCATGGGCGGAGCCCAGCCAATCGCAGTAGTTGTACCTGAGCCCAGACCAGCTGCGACCGGCAAGCCGCAGAAGCCACTGGATAGATAGACCAGGCTTCACCCTCCGCTCTTTGGGGTAGAGCGACATGAGGATCCCCGGGACTTTATTGATACGTGCAGGGACAGACTGCAAAACATGAGCATATTGAAGTCTCATGGGGTGGATTTCACTACCTTTCAGTTGGAGGGTAGCACACGTAGGTGGTGGAAGGCTTATCTTCTTGGCAGACCAGTAGGTTCTCCTCTCATGACTTAGGACCAGTTCACACGTCTATTCTTGGACAGATATCTTCCACCCTCTCAGAGGGAAGAGTTACAGTTCCAATTTGAGAAGCTTCGGCAGGGTCAGATGTCGTGACCAATTATGAGGCGAGATACTTTTAGTTGTCTCGCCATGCACTTATGATACATCCTACTGAGGCAGAGCGAGTGCGGAGGTTTGTTATGGGGTTGCACTCAGCTATTCAGGCTAGTATGACCCAGGATGTTGAGATGGGGACTCCCTATCAGTTAGTAGTGGAGATTGCTCGTAGGAATGAGGGTTACCGTTAGAGAGGTAGAGAGAAAATGCAGCGAGACAAGAGGTCTGTTTTTCTGGAGAGTTCAGAGGTGCCCCAGCTGAGGCAAAGGTCATTTTGGGAGGGGTCAGCCCATCAGACCCCCATATTAAGCACCACCACCTCCTCGGGGTGTTCCAGCACGGCCATATTTCAGTGCTATGCTGGAGAGTTCTTACCGCCCGCCAGCTATCCAGGGGTCTTCTAGTGGATACTCCGATCATCAGAGTTCATCTAGTGCCTATTTCAGTGTTATGCCAGAGAGTTCATTCCTCCCACAAACCATTCAAGGTTCTTCTAGTGGGTATTCAAGCTACCAGGGTCAGACTTCAGGGCAGCAGATCACCGCACTGAGAGGTTGTTTTGAGTGCGGGGATCTTAGTCATGTGCGGAGATTTTGCCAAGACTTCGGGGCAACGCAGTGCAGCAGGGCCAGCCGTCCATGAATACAGCACCAGCTGTCTTACCAGTCGTTTGGCCGCCCAGAGGCGGAGGGAAAGTGGGTAGGGGTCGTACTGAGTGGAGGCTAGACAGGAGGAGGCCAGCTAGGTGGCGCTCCAACTAGATTTTATGCTTTTCCCGCCAGACAAGATGCAGTCGCCTCAGATGCCGTGATCACAGGTATTATTTATGTCTGCAGTAGGGATGCTTTGGTACTATTTGATCCAGGGTCTACCTATTCGTATGTGTCATCCCTGTTTGCTCATTTTTTGGATATTCCCCGTGAGCCCTTGGCTACTCCTGTCTTTCAGTCCACTCCTGTGAGCGATTTTGTTATCGTGGATCGGATCTATCGATCCTGTGTGGTTACATTCTATGGTTACGAGACTAGAGCGAATCTTCTATTGCTTGATATGACCGACTTTGAGGTCATCTTGGGCATGGACTGGCTATCTCTATATCACGCCATCCTTGATTGCCATGCCATGACTGTTACCTTAGCAATGTTAGAGTTGCCTAGATTGGAGTGGAAGGGTTCGCCTATCAATACATCTAGTCAAGTTATCTCTTTTATAAAGGCTTGAAAAATGGTCGAGAAGGGTTGCTTGGCTTATCTAGCCTATGTCCGGGATACTACTACAGAGTTTCGGACGATTGATTCAGTACTAGTAGTCCGGAAGTTCTCCGAGGTGCTTCCTTATGATCTTCCAGGCATGCCATCAGATCGTGATATCAATTTCTGTATTAACTTGGTGCTAGGTACCCAGCCTATATCTATCCAATCGTATCGTATGGCTCCGAAAGAATTAAAGGAGCTGAAGGAACAGCTTGAAGAGTTTCTATCAAATGGATTCGTCAAGCGGAGTGTATCACCTTGGGGTGCACCATTATTATTTGTGAAGAAGAAATATGGGACTATGCGGGTGTGTATTGATTACCATCACTTGAACAAAGTCACTATTAAGAACAAGTACCCAATGCTGCGTATCGATGGTTTGTTTGACAAGTTTCATGGTGCTTGGGTGTTCTCTAAGATCGACTTCAGATTAGGGTACCATCAGTTGGAGATTAGGGACTCGGATGTTTCGAAGACTGCTTTCCATACTAGATATGGCCATTATGAGTTTCTAGTTATGTCTTTCGGCTTAACTAACGCCCTAGCAGTGTTTATGGATTTAATGAACAGGGTGTTCAGGCCTTATATTGACTCGTTTGTTATTATCTTTATTGATTATATTTTGATTTACTCACGCAGCATGGAGGAGCACGAGAAGCATTTGAGGGTGGTGCTTCAGACCTTGAGGGAACAGAAGGTTTGTGATAAGTTCTCCAAGTGTGAGTTTTAGTTGGATTCAGTGGCATTTTTGGGGCATGTGGTATCAGGATAGGGTATTAAGGTAGATCCCAAGAATATTAAAGAGGTTCAGAGTTGTCCTCATCCTACTTTGGCGACCAAGATCAAGAGCTTCTTGGGGTTAGCAGGTTATTATCGCCGGTTTGTGGAGGGCTGCTCATTCATTGCAGCACCATTGACTAGATTGACCCAGAAGGGTGCTTAGTTTCGTTGGTCCGATGATTTTGAGGCGAGCTTCCAGAAGCTCAAGACAGCTTTGACCACAACACCAGTCATTGTGTTGCCTTCCGGTTCGGGGATGTATACTGTATATTGCGACACTTCACGCGTTGTCTTGGGTTGTGAATTGATAAAGAAGGGGCGACCTATTGCATATGCTTCACGTCAGCTGAAGCCCCATGAGAAGAATTACCCTATGCACGATTTGGAGTCGGTCGCGATTGTTCGTGCTCTTAAGATCTGGAGGCATTATCTATATGTGTTGTCTTGTGATGTTTACATTGATCAACGTAATTTGCAGCATTTGTTCAAACAAAGGGATCTCAATTTGAGGCAGCATAGATGGCGTGAGATGGTGAAGGATTATGAAATCACCATTTTGTGTTATTCGGGCAAGGCGAATGTAGTCGTGGATGCCTTGAGAAGGAAGGTAAAGAGTATGGGTAGCTTGGCATTCATTTCAGCAGGGGAGAGTCCAGTACCTTTGGACATTCAGTCCTTGGCTAACAAACTTGTGAGGTTGGATATTTCAGAGTCCAGTCGAGTTCTTGCTTGTCATTGTGCAGTCTTCACTTTTGGAGAAAATCAAAGCTCGACAATTTGATGATCTGCACTTTATGGTTCTGAGGGAGATGGTACTTCAGGGTAGTGCCAAGGATGTATCTATTGGCGAGGATGGTGTTTTGCAACTCCAAGGTCGTCTATGTGTTCCTAATGTCGATGGCCTGAGGGAGAGAATCCTAGATATTCCATTCACCCAGGTGCTACGAAGATGTATCGCAACCTGAAGCAACATTATTGGTGGTGGCGGATGAAGAATGACATAGTTGAGTATGTAGCTAGATGCCTAAATTGCCAGAAGGTTAAGTATGAGAACCAGAGGCCAGGAAGCCTACTCCAGCAGATGACTATACTTGAGTGAAAATGGGAGCACATAGCTATTGACTTCGTAGTTGAGTTGTCGCGTAATTTGCAGAAGTTTGATGCAATTTGGGTCATTGTACACAGATTAACCAAGTCGGCACACTTCATTCCTGTGATGACTACGGATACTTCAAAGAGATTGGCCTAGATTTATATCCAGGAGATAGTTCGGCTGCATGGTGTGCCTCTTTCCATCATTTCAGACAGAGGTCCTCAGTTTACTTCACATTTATAGAGAGCAGCACATAGTGAATTGAGGACCCGTGTAGAGCCCGGCACAGTATTTCATCCACAGACCGGCGGACAGTTCATGTAATGACCCGACCGGTCTTATTGAACAATCTCACTTCACTCGGTTGTTTCAGGGCATGAGTAGCTCTGTATTATGTGTTATGACTTATGTGAATCATCGGTTTTGGTATTTCAGGTTATCCGGAATTGATTTGGGAGAATGGTTTCAGCTAGAAACTCTAAATTTGAAAGGTTGGACCAAGTTTTTGACTTTTTAGTAAACGAATTCGGATTTGGATTTTTATGATTTGATTAGCTTCGTTGGATGATTTTAGACTTCAGAGTTTTTTCAGAATGTAATTTGGAGGTTCGTGGTAGAATTAGGCTTGAAATGTCGAAGGTTGGAAGTTTAGAAGTTCTTAGGCTTGAATCCGGGGTTGATTTGTGTTTTGGTATTGTTTTGGGTGTTCCGGAGGTTCGACTATGTTCAGGTAGTGATATATGACTTGTTGGAATTATCGGTTGAGGTCCCAAGGACCTCGGGTAAGTTTCGAATAGGTTTGGGTTGTTTTGCGCTCGTTTTTCTTATGTTTCGGCGTCGTTTCTTCAAGCATAAATGATATTATATTGAAAAAATAAGCTCTGATTTATTTTTTTATTGAAGCATTAGATCCGTATCCTCGAATTCCAACGTATGAGGATTTTATGGTTATTTTACTAAGGTTGTCAGATTTTTCAGATTAATTATGAAATTTCCAGTGACTGCGTATTTAAAAATCTGCACTATTTGCAAATTTTAAAACCAACATATCTCCTTCATTATAAGGTCAAATTGAGTGATTCAACAGTCTAACTTGACTAGAATTTCACAAGGAATCCATTGGAGGCATAAAACGCGAGTTTAGGGATCTTTTGATATGAGAAACGAGGCAGAATAGCTGACAGAAAAATATATAAAACTAGGATTTGTTCATTCGGTCATATCTTGTGTTGGGGAGCTCGGATTTGGGCGATTTTCACCATATAGATCGGGTTAAGTGTTATCTACTCGGTTTTGGTTATACTTCATGAACTCATCTTCTATTTTCGGATTTGATTGATGATTTCAAAGTGAAATTAGGGAGTTAGGGCTTGAGTTTTGGAGAGTTTTAGGTAGGGATTTAAGGGACCAAACGGATTTTGATTTTGATAAATTTTATATGGTTAGACTCGGGAGAGGACGAGGGTTTTAATTCTGCAATTTTTGACTAAATTCAAGACGTGGCCATGGGGGCCGGGTTTTGGCCGATTTCGGATTTGTGGCATATTTTATAGTTTTATTGTGGAATGCGACTCGTTAGCCTATGTTGATGGTATTAATATGATTATGGTTAGATTCGGAGCTTTTGGAGACCGAGTTTAAAGACGAGGGAATCCCGGAGTAGGATTTTACGTTGTTGAGGTAAGTAACAGTTTTAACTCTGGCTTTGAGGGTATAAACCCAAAAATTTGATATCATGTGATTGTTTGGAGGTGATACCCACGCTAGGTGACGGGCGTGTGGATGTATACCTCGAGGGATGGAGACTTGATCCGTCCCGTAAGGCCTAATGGCCACCATCTGTGTTTATGTACTTACTTGTTGTTGAACTTGTCTGCCTTTAAGTTAGAGATCATGCTTAGGATTTATTCATGCTTACATTAATTGTACTTAGTCATAGAAATTATTGTACATGTTTACCTCAGTCTCTATTATTTGCTAATATGCTGTGATACTTGATATGGGTTGTGTCCCCTTATTTGTTGATGATGGCGAGGCTAAAGAGGTACATGATTGAGTGAGACCGAGGGCCTGGTTGTAAGGATATTAATACTATAGCGCGTGAGTTGTCCGCGTAGCACGTGAGTTGACCGTGCGGTTCAAGGTATTGATACCATAGCTCGTGAGTTGTCCACGTAGCACGTGAGTTGACCGTGCGGATCTAGGTATTGATATGATGGCCTGATTGTGAGGATATTAGCACCATAGCGCGTGAGTTGTCCGCGTAGCACGTGAGTTGACCGTGCGGGTCCAGGTATTGATGTGATGGCCTAATTGTGAGGATATTAACACCATAGCGCGTGAGTTGTCTGCGTAGCACGTGAGTTGATTGTGCGGGTCCAGGTATTGACACCATAGCGCGTGAGTTGTCCGCGTAGCACGTGAGTGGACCGTGCGGGTCCAGGTATTGACACCATAGAGCGTGAGTTGTCCGCGTAGCACGTGAGTTGACCGTGCGGATCCAGGTATTGATAGGATGGCACGTGAGTTTTTCGTGCTTAGCGCTTGGGCTTTAGGAGCCCCTCCAGAGTCTGTACACACCCCCAGTGAGCGCAGAGTGTTGAGTGTATTGAGTGTTAAGTGCTGAGTGCGAGTGCTGAGTGATGGAGTGACATTGTTGTGAGGTTGCATTTACTTTTGATGTTGCTGCATTTATTTGTTAAATTTCTTTGTGGCATTTACTGAGTTATGGAATTTACCTGTTTATTCATGTTATTTTAAAATTGTGAAAATAAATAATTGGACTGTTTTGCTTAGCTCGTCACTACTACTCAGTTCCTTAGTTATTTCTGTTACTACTGAATCGGTTGTACTCATACTACACCCTGCACTTTATGTGCAGATCCAGGTGAGTTAGAGCGCGGCGATTGTTGAGTTCAGGTCGGCTATCTTTGGATACTGCAAGGTAGGTGCTAGCGTCCGTAGGACCTTGTTACTCATTTTATCATTTATTCCTTTAGATAGTATTTACACTTAGACAGTGATAGATCTTAGTTCATAGTTTTAGACGCTCGTGACTCAGTGACACCCCGATATTTGGGGCTCGTTTTCGTATTTTTCTATATTTATATTTAGAGTTGATTTAGTTTATGAAAAATTTAAATGTTGATATTATTTTATTAAATTCTTAAAATCAATCAATAGTAATATTTCGGGAAGTAGACTTGCCTAGTAACACAATAGAAGCCATTACGATCATGTTTGGACTTTGGGTCGTGACAGTTCAAATCTTGGAGGACATGCTCAGAGCATGTGTGATTGACTTTGAAGGACAGTGGGATCGATTCATGCCTTTGGCCGAATTTGCTTACAACAACAGTTACCAGTATCATCGAGATGGCTTCATTTGAGGCTTCATATGGTGGGTGATGTCGTACCCTACGTGAGGTAGTCTAGCATAAGGCTAGCTAGTCTTTACAAATATATTTTGTCTTCTATTATTTTATTCTTATTTATTCAAGTTTACATTTTAACTAATTTAATTTTTAATATTATACTATAATCGATTTTGTTCTATTTTTTGCTTTCGTTTCTTTTTATGGACAAAAAGTTATGTACTCTAAAATTTATGTAAACTTAAAAAGGAATTTTCTTTTATATATATAATGAATTCAAAAAGAATAAAATTGAATTATTCTGCTAATTATTTAATTCAAATACTTTTTATGGACAAATTTGCTTAAGTATTTTCTATTTTCAATTTTTTTTTTATTAGCGTCTAGTTAATTAATATTTATATTTGATAGTTTAGGAACTCGGTCGTCGAAATATCAAAACTATAGCTTGGCCAAACCTAAAAGAGGAAACAATTGTTTACATTATATCTTTGCATCAGTCACAATTGCAATACGAAACAATTGTTCTACACGCATATATAACTTAATTGTAAGATTTATATAAGGTAAACTTTTTAATGAATTAAAGTCCAAAATATATTGATTTCTTCTGAGTCAAATAAGGAAAGACTTAATAAGTGAACTTTGAGTTAATTTTAAACTCCTAAAATTTGATAAAATAATTAGATGATTATTTTGTCCAATATGAAATTTGTTTTAAAAGGGTATAAAAGACGAACGATATGTCGCTAGAGCCTTCGTGTTGTATTTATATTTGAGAGACTAATCAATTGTGTCAAAAGCTCATTTTCTCTCCTCCGTTACGCCCTAAGAATCAATGGTGTTTTCATTTAGCTTCGCACCCTGATTTAGTATGCAAAACATCTAAATTTTTCATGAATTGTACTTTGCGATTATTCATATCCTGATTGTTAATTATCTTTCTTGTTTCTCGTATTTGATTTTTATTTTAATAAAACTTTAGCATGGATCGACTGAATATACCTGCAAGAATGTAGTAAGGATTTTTTAATTTAAAGATATTTTGTAGAGGAGTATTTTGATAGTCTCCGCGTGAAAAATCGAAGCTAAGACTTTTGATGTGATCGTTGATCGAACACTGACTCTATGATCTAGATTCTTTCATGATAACATTTTATTTACCAAAGATATGATCTTTTTGGGTTTAATATTTTATCTTTTGCTTCTTCTCAATATGTTATTATGGTCAGAAATATAAATAATGATTGCTATTTTTTAAAATAAAAGTGCAAAATTACAAATTAAAAGGTGCAAAACTAATCGCTACTGTATTGCCACTATGGGTGTGTTTGGTATAAGGAAAATGTTTCTCACGAAAAATATTTTTCAAGAAAATATTTTTTTGAAAAACAAGTACTGTTATCTTAATCATTTTCTGGTGTTTGGTACGCAAATCATGAAAAATATTTTCTCAAGAGTATTCATAAATTTTGATACAATAAACATGAAGCCATAAACTTTCGAACAACAACATTCCGAACCCACAAATTTCATAAACTTCTAAACCGTAACACTTTTGAAACCGCGAAATTTCGAACTCGTAAACTTTATAATTTCTAAACCCATAAACCTCTAAACACATAAACATCCGAACTCATAACTTTAGAACTATGAAAAAAAACTATCCCCCCTCCCGGGTGAGAAAAAAAATAGAAATTTAAAAATTATAAGAAAAGTAAAAAAAAAAAAAAAGAAACAACTGTGCGGGAGTGGGAGTGCCCGGGGGAATTGTGCAGGAAAAAAAATAAAAATTACAAAAAGAAAAGTAAATTTTTTTTTCGGGGTGGGGGATGGAGGTGGGTGGTGACGAAAAAAAACCTTTTTGGAGAGAGGGCATGGGGTGGGGTAAAGTGGGTGAGTGTGGGTAAAAAATAGGGTGGGGAAGCTTGAGAAGGAGTTTTGAAAATGTTTTCCAAAATATTAAATCAACCAAACATGGAAAAATTGAAATATATTTTCCGAAAAATATTTTATTTCGTACCAAACACACCCTAAGATTATCTTTGATATTTCTTTTATTCATTTCTTAAGAATTCTCATTCTCTTTTTATATTGTCGGTTAATTCACATTTTATCTTGCCCTTTACCCATAAACTGAGAAGTATCAAAACACACAAATATATGCATAGAGATGACATGATAAAAACAAAAACACCGTGTTCGACATTTTAGTGATTGTATTTATGTTTAATTAGTAAAAGAAAAGGAGAGATGGTTCCTATTATATATATATATATATATATATATATATATATATATATATATATATATATATATATATATGTATACATATATATTTATAGAACATAGTTATTTGTCTTATAATTTTTTTTTTTGGATAAATGTAACTCGAGTAGTATTGAATATTCATCTCTTTATCTTCAAATTATATAACACGAGCAAATAATTTCGAATATTTTATCGTGACTTATTCCACATTTTCTGAGTACATTTGACTAATTTATATTATATATGCTTGAAAAAATTTTGTCAATTATTTTGTTCCAACATCATATATGCCATGATTTTTTTACTTTATAAATAAAATTCATATACTCTTGTCACGATCCCAAATCATAACAGGTCGTGATGGCGCCTATCGTGGAACTAGGCTAGCCAACCATCACATTACTACACATTTGTTCTATTATAATAATTCACAATTCAATAATAAACGGCAAACACAGCATAAATAAATTTCATTAAGTCTTAGCGTCTCAATAATAGTCTAAATAACTCTAAACAAAACCTCAAGACTGGAGTCAACATGGTCACGAGCATCTACGAAATAAAACTAACTCTACTAATGTATTAAATAAAGTCTAGAAATGAAATGCTAAAACTAAATAAGGAAGGGAAATGGAGAAGTTGTGGGCGCTGGACAGCTACCTCGAAATTCCGTGAGCTGCTGATAACGAATTCGGACGACTACTGCTCCGAATCAATACCTGGATCTGCACACAGAGGTGCAGGGAGTAATGATGAGTACGCCAACTCAGTAGTAATGAAAATAAATCACAGTCTGAGAATATAAAACACACAGCGCAGATACACCAATTCACAAAAGCTAGTAAAACACCAAGTCACCAAGTAGTATTCAT
Source organism: Nicotiana undulata (assembly GCA_005239495.1). NCBI lineage: Eukaryota > Viridiplantae > Streptophyta > Magnoliopsida > Solanales > Solanaceae > Nicotiana > Nicotiana undulata. Next base: position 15,921 of record MDKH01134804.1, on the reverse strand, counting down.
CGAATACATAAGTTCAAAACCAGTTTCCAAAAATCATTTGAAAACAAGTATAATATCAGTATATCTCAGTAAAATTCTCGGTAAAATCAGTTTGAAAAACGAAATGAATCATAGTTCAAAAACTCAGTAAAAATCATCATAAATCTGCCCCCCGGGCCATAATCATTTCTCGTAACAATTTCTTTCAGTATTAGCCCATCAAGCAACCTCGCCATCACTCTGCCCATCAGGCAACCTCACAGTCACTCTGCCCATCAGGCAACCTCACAATCACTCAGCATAAGCCCCGCTGGCATCACTCATTAGGTACATGCGCTCACTAGGGGTGTGTACAGATTCCCGAGGGGCTCCTACAGGCCAAGCGCTATAACAAGCCACAACATGGCATAAATCACTCTCAATATAGGCCCGCAGCCTCACTCATATCATAACATCCTCACAATATTTGCTCGCAGCCTCACTCAGTCAGACACTCTCAACACGCCCTTCAGGCCATAAATATAACGGGTTCTCGACCCAAAAGCAGTGTTTTATTTTTCAAGAAATAGTATCAAAATACTCTGAGTGTCAAAACAATTTATCAAGAAAAGACTCAGTGAAAATCATAACATATCAAGTGAGAAAATAGTAAAAACAACCCCCAAGGGGTAAACAGATCGGCACTAGGCTCCAAACATGGCTTACAGCCCAAATTATATCAAAATATATCAATACTATTAAGCAGAGGGCTTAAAAATCGTTTTCGCAACTCAATAGTTTCCTAAATAGGGAATATATTTCCAAAGTTCCAACCTTTGCATTCAAAAACCCGTGAAAGGGTGCAGAGTCCGGGGTTTCATACCCTCAGGACAAGATTTAAAGATATTACTTACCTCAAACTAGCCCGCAAACTATTCTGCAATACGCTTGCCTCTCGTATCAACCTCTGAGCGCTCCAAATCTACCAAGTTCAGATTTTTATCATCAAATTATGCTTAAGGAATAAATTTCAATTGAAAAATATCGATTTTAAGCACAAAACCCGAAATCGGTCAAAACCCGAACCCCGGTCCCGCGTCTTGGAACTCATAAATTTTTATACCAAATTGTTCTTCGTCATCTCCTGAGTCCGTACATATAAAGAATGCTAAAATCGGAGTCCGTTTGACCCCTAAAATCGACCCCTAAATGTCTCATAATCTCAAGCCCTAACTTCCCCTTTTTCTACCGATTTCCATAAATTTACACTGATATTAAGGTCTTAAATCACCTATAATAGAGTTATTAAGTCCAAAAGCTTACCTCTATGATGAACACTGATTTTTCTCTTCAAAATCGCCTCAAAAGCTTTCCTTCCGTACAAAAATGGTGTAAAAAGGGTTAGTGGTCGCGGAGGGTTTATTTTATAACTGCCCAGATTTTTACTCTCCGCGATCGCGGTCAATCACACGCGATCGCACAGAACAATTATCCCCTTCTCCGCCATCGCAGGCCTCCTATTGCGATCGCACAGTGCATTTTTTCAGCCAACCCCACGCGCCCAAACTCCCTTGTGCGATCGCACCCCCATGCACGCTATCGCACATCATAAGTCTCCACTTCTCCACTATCGCAGACCTCCTACGCGATTGCACAACACAAAATGTGCTTGCCCCAAATTAACTCTCCGCGATTGCATTACTTCTCACACGATCGCAATGAAGGAATTGCTGCTGTGCAAAAACCAGAAAACCGGCAATTTATTAAAGTCCAAATGAGTTCGTTAATCACCCGAAATCAATCCCGAGCCCCTCGGGACCTCAACCAATAATACCTACTAGTCATATATGATCATTCAAACTTTGTTGCACCCTCAGAACACCAAAACTAACATCAAAACACCAAAATCACATCGGATTCAAGACTAAGAACTTTGGAATTTCTAAAATCCACCAACGATGCCGAAACTATCCAAAATAACTCCGATTGAACTGATATTTTGCAGACATATCCAAAATGACACTACGAACCTGTTCCAACTATCGGAATACCATTCCGACCCCGATAGCCTATTTTCCACTGACGACTGGAAATCGCCAAAAACTAACTTTCGCCAATTCAAGCCTAATTCTACACCGGACATCACAAAATTATTCTGAACACACTCCTAAGTCCCAAATCACCTAAAGAAGCTATCCGAGCCATAAAATCTGCATTCCGAGGTCGTTTACAAATAAGTCAACTCTCAGTTGACTTTTCCCAATTTAAGGCTATTTTTAAAGACTAAATGATTGAACTCTCACTACAACCATTCGATTTCAAGCCTACAAACTCTAACACATTAATAACAGTTAAACCAAGCTATGACAGGGCAATAGAAGTAATTATAATGGTGGTTCCACGTAACGACAGACCGGGTCGTTACATTCTCCCCCTCTTAAACAAATATTCGTCCTCGAACGGGTCTAGAAACATACCTAAAGTCTCAAACAAGTGAGGATATTTGCTCTGCATCTCCCGCTCGGTCTCCCAAGTAGCCTCCTCCACTGGCTGACCTCTCCACTGTACTTTCACTGAAGCTATATCCTTGGACCTCAACTTTCTGACCTTGCGAGCCAAAATTTCCACTGGCTCTACCTCATATGACATATCACCCTCTAGCTGAACTGTGCTGAAGTCTAATACATGAGACGGGTCACCAACATACTTCCTGAGCATCGACACATGAAATACCGGATGAACACTCGATAAGCTGGGTGGCAAGGCAAGTCTGTAAGCCACTTCTCCAACCTTCTTAAGTACCTCAAAAGAACCAATAAACCGAGGACTCAGCTTTCCTCTCTTTTCGAACCTCATAACACCGTTCATGGGTGATACCTTCAGCAGTACTTTATCACCTTCCATAAATGACACATCCCGGACCTTCCGGTCCGCATAACTCTTCTGCCTAGACTGCACCGTGCGAAGTCGTTCCTGAATCAACTTCACCTTCTCCAACGCATCCTTAATCAAACTTGTGCCCAATAACTTAGCCTCGCCAGGCTCGAACCAACCAACCGGAGATCTACACCTCCTACCATATAAAGCGTCATACGGGGCCATCTCAATACTGGACTGGTAGCTGTTATTATATGCAAACTTCGCTAGTGGCAGAAACTGATCCCGTGAACCACCGAAATCAATCACACAAGCACGTAACATATCCTCAAAAATCTGAATAGTTCGTTCCGACTGCCCGTCGGTTGGAGGATGAAATGCAGTGCTCAACTCTACATCAGTACCCATACCTCTCTGTACGGCCCTCCAAAACTGATATGGGAACTGAGTACCTCTGTCAGAAATAATAGAAATCGGAACTCCATGCAACCGGACAATCTCCTTAATGTAAATACCAGCTAACCTCTCTGAAGTATAAGTAGTGCTGACAGGAATGAAGTGCGCGGACTTGGTCAATCTATCCATAATGACCCAAATAGCATAAAAATCCTTCGAAGTCCGTGGAAGCCCAACTACAAAATCCATAGTAATTCGCTCCCACTTCCACTCCAGAATATCTAACCTCTCAAGTAATCCACCTGGCCTCTGGTGCTCATACTTGACCTGCTGGCAGTTGAGACATCGTGCTACATACTCAAAAACATCTCTCTTCATCCGCCTCCACCAATACTATTGACTCAAATCCTGATACATCTTCGCGGCACCCGGATGAATAGAATACTGCGAGCTGTGAGCCTCTGCTAGTATATCCACTCTCGAATCCCTTCCACATTGGGCACGCAAATACGGCCCAGCATCCTCATAACTCTGTCATCACCAATAGTCACATCCCTGGCATCACCCCGACGAACTCTATCCTGAAGAACTAACAAGTGTCAGTCATCATACTGGCGAACTTTAATCTGATCATAGAGAGAAGACCGGGAAGCCATGCTAGCTAATACCCGCGGAGGGTCTGACAAATCCATCCTCACCAACTGACCCGCCAAAGCCTGAACATCAAGTGCTAAAGGTCGCTCTGCTGCCGAAAGGTAAGCTAGACTCCGCAAACTCTCGGCTCTGCGACTCAAGGCAGAGGCCACTACATTGGCCTTTTCCGGGTGATACAAAATAGTAAGGTCATAATCCTTGAGAAGCTCTAACCATCTCCTTTGCCGCAAATTTAAATCCTTCTGCCTCAACAGATACCGTAAACTACGATGATCAGTGAAAATCTCACACTGTACCCCATATAAGTAATGACGCCAAATCTTTAAGGCATGCATAATGGCAGCTAACTCAAGATCGTGCACTGGATAGTTCTACTCGTGCACCTTTAACTGTCTAGATGCGTAGGCAATCACCCTACCGCCCTGCATCAATATCGCTCCCAAGCCAACTATAGAAGCATCACAATAGACTGTGTAAGAACCCGAACCAGTAGGCAAAACTAGTATCGGAGATGTGGTCAATGCTGCCTTGATCTTCTGAAAGCTCTCCTCACACTCGTTGGACCATCTGAATGGAGCACCCTTCTGGGTCAATCTAGTCAAAGGCAAAGCAATAGAAGAGAATCCTTCCACAAAACGACGGTAATATCCTACCAAACCAAGGAAACTCCTAAACTCAGTAGCTGAGGACGGTCTGGGCCAACTCTGCACCGACTCAATCTTCTTCGGATCAACCTGAATACCCTCACTGGAAACCACGTGCCCCAAGAAAGCTACTGAACCAAGCCAAAACTCACACTTGGAGAATTCTGCATAAAGTTTCTGCTCCCTAAATCTCTATAACACAATCCTCAAGTGTTGATCATGCTCTTCCTGGCTACGGGAATAAACCAGGATGTCATCAATGAACACAATGACGAACGAATCAAGGTAAGACTGAAACACGTTATTCAGCAATTGCATGAACGCTGCTGGGGCATTGTTCAGCCCAAATGACATAACTAGAAACTCATGATGACCATATCTGGTCCTGAAAGCAGTCTTCGGAATGTCAGAATCCCGAATATTCAACTGATGATACCCCGACCTCAAGTCGATCTTGGAGAACACCTTAGCTCCTTGAAGCTGATCAAATAAGTCACCAATACGTGGAAAAAGATAACGGTTCTTCACTGTAGTCTTATTCAGCTGTCTATAGTCAATACACATACGCATGGAGCCATCTTTCTTTTTCACAAACAACACCGGTGCACCCCAAGGTGACACACTAGGCCGAATAAACCTTTTATTTACGAGTTCCTGAAGCTGCTCTTTCAGTTCTTTCAACTCTACTGGTGCCATGCGGTAAGGTGGAATAGAGATAGGCTGGGTGTCTGGCACCAAGTCAATACCAAAATCAATATCCCTATCAGGTGGAATGCCTAGCAGGTCTACGGGGAATACATCCAGAAAGTCACAGACTACAGGAACAGAATCAACAGATGGAGTCTCACTACTAACATCCCTAACGAAAGCAAGATAAGATTCACACCCCTTCTCAACCACACGCTGAGCCTTTAAATAAGAAATCACTCTAATAGTCACATGCTCTATAGAAAGCCTCCACTCAACTCTCGGAACTCCGGGCATAGCTAAGGTAACGGTCTTAGCGTGACAGTCAAGAATTGCATGACATGGGGATAACCAATCCATGCCCAAAATTACATCAAAATCAACTATACTGAGTAACATTAAGTCCACTCAGGTCTCTAGACCCCCAATAGATATAAGACACGACCGATACACACGGTCCACAATAATAGTATCGCCCACCGGAGTCGAAACATGAACAGACGTAACTAAACTAACGGGGCATATTCAGAAAATGAGCAAAATAGGATGAGACATAAGAGTACGTGGAACCAGGGTCAAATAAAGCCAAAGCATCACTGTGACAAACTAAAATAGTACCTATAATCACTACATCTTAGGCCATAGCATCAGCCCTGGCCGTAAGTGCATAGATACGTGGCTGGCCTCCACCTGCTCGACCTCCCCTCTAGGGCGGCCTCTAGCTGCCAGACCACCACCCCTAGCTGCCTGGGTAGGTGGTGAAGTGACTGGGGCTGTTGCCGAGGGCTGAACCCTCTGCTGAGATGAACTACTACGACGACGGGGACATTGCCTCCACTCATGTCCGAACTCTCCACACTCATAACAACTACCTGGAGCTGGAGATGAAAACTGTCGAAAACCCCTGCCACCATGATAACCACCAGACGAACCATGCATAGAAGAACCCTAATAAGATGATGCTCGGGCAGAGCTCTAAGCTGGAAGGGCACTAAAAGATGAACGTCCCTGATGAGAATTGCGAGGACCCTGCCCCGAAGATACACCACTGTAAGCTGGGCGAACTGGTTGCGGAGGTCTAAATGCACGACCTCTGCTGTGTTGAAACTGCCCTCTAGAAGGGACACCACTGAAGCTACCTGATCCCCGAGGCCTCTTGACCTATGTCTCCTCACGATCCTGTCTACGAACCGACTCAATGTCCCGAGCAATGTCAACAACCTGCTCAAATGTAGCTCCAGACACTCTCTCTCTCTCTAGTCATCAAGATCCGAAGCTGATAAGTAAGACCATCTACAAACTGCCTAATCCTCTCCCTATCAGTAGGGACAATCTCATAAGCATGTCTAGCCAACTCAAAAAACCTCACCTCGTACTGGGTAAGTAACAACTCTCCCTAGCGCAACTGCTCAAACTGCCTGCGTTGCTCCTCTCTGTGGGACTGAGGAACATACTTCTCCAAAAGCATCGTGAAGAACTGCTTCCCTGTGAGTGGTGCTGAACCAACCGGTCTACGCCTCTCGAATGACTCCCACAAAATAAATGCAGTACCCGCAAACTGAAATGAAGCAAACGAGACCCCACTTCTCTCCAAAATACCCGCAGTACGTAGTATCCTCTAGCATTTATCCAGAAAACCTTGGGTGTCCTCACCCTCTGTGCCGCTGAAAGTCGGAAGCTTAAGTCTGTTGAACCTCTCCAGCCTACGCTGCTCATCCTCGGGCATAGCTGGAACCACATAGTCTTGAACTGGGGCAACCAGCTGAGCTGGGGCTACTCTCGGTGCTTGAATACCCCGTACAGCCTACTCAAGTGCCTGGGCAGCTAGAGTCTGATTGCCTCCCCCGGCCTAGCTGCAGTGGTAGTAGTGGACATAGAAACTGCCTGAGCTAAACTGGAACACACCGTCAATATCTGAGCCGAGACCCAGAATAACAATAGGCACTGTCGGTGCCTGAGCGTGTCCCGCTGGAGCACCATCAGCGGGAACCTGATCCTGAACGATAAGGGGATCATGTGGTACTACCCCGGCTGTTGCCTGAGCCGGTTCCCTACCTCTACCACAGCCTCGACCCCTTGTGGGTCTAGCTGGTGTATGTTCACCTTGATCGGTATTGCGTGTCCTCACCATCTGTGAGAAAATAAAACAACATAAGTTTAGATTTCAAGAATCAATAGATTGGCACGAAAGAGTTCAAGATATTGATATATTTCATAAGAGTTCTGCAGCCTCTCGAAGATAAATACAGACGTCTCTGTACCGATCCGCATGACTCTACTAAACCTGTTCATGACCGTTGAGTCCTATGCAACCTAGAGCTCTGATACCAACTTGTCACGAACCCAAATCCTAACAGGCCGTGATGGCGCCTATCGTGGAACTAGGCTAGCCAACCATCACATTACTACGCATTTGTTCTATTTTAATAATTTGCAATTCAATAATAAACGGCAAACACAACATAAATAAATTTCATTAAGTCTCAGTGTCCCAATAATAATCTAAACAACTTTAAACAAAACCTCCCAAGACTGGAGTCAACATGGTCACGAGCATCTACGAAATAAAACTAACTCTACTAATGTCTTAAATAAAGTCTAGAAACGAAATGCTAAAACTAAATAAGGAAGGTAAATAAAGAAGTTGTGGGCGTTGGACAGCTACCTCGAAACCCCGTGAGCTGCTGATAACGAACTCGGACGACTACTGCTCCGAATCAATACCTGGATATGCACAAAGAGGTGTAGGGAGTAATGATGAGTACGCCTACTCAGTAGTAATGAAAATAAATCACAGTCTGAGAAATATAAAACACACAGTGCAGATACACAAATTCACAAAAGCCAGTAAAACACCAAGTCACCAAGTAGTATTCATCAAATACATAAGTTCAAAACCAGTTTCCATAAATCCTTTGAAAACAAGTATAATATCAGTATATCTCAGTAAAATTCTCGATAAAATCAGTTTGAAAAACGAAGTGAATCATAGTTCAGAAACTCATTAAAGATCATCATAAATCTGCCCCTCGGGCCATAATCATTTCTCGTAACAATTTCTTTCAGTATTAGCCCATCAGGCAACCTCACCATCACTCTGCCCATCAGGAAACCTCACAGTCACTCTGCCCATCAAGCAACCTCATAGTCACTCCGCCCATCAGGCAACCTCACAATCATTCAGCATAAGCCCCGCGGGCATCACTCATTAGGTACCTGCGCTCACTAGGGGTGTGTACAGACTCCGGAGGGGCTCCTACAGCCCAAGCGCTATAACAAGCCACAACATGGCATAAATCACTCTCAATATAGGCCCGCAGCCTCACTCATATCATAACATCCTCACAATATTGGCACGCAACCTCACTCACTCATACACTCTCAACACGCCCTTCAGGCCATAAATATACTAGGTTCTCGACCCAAAAATAGTGCTTCTTTTCAAGAAATAGTAACAAAATACTCTGAGTGTCAAAACAATTTATCAAGAAAAGACTGAGTGAAAATCATAACATATCAAGTGAGGAAATAGTAAAAATAACCCTCAAGGAGTAAATAGATCGGCACTAGGCTCAAACATGGCTTACAGCCTAAATTATATCAAAATATATCAATACTATTAAGCATATTCTTAAAAATCGATTTCGCAACTCAATAGTTTCCTAAATAGCGAATATATTTCCAAAGTTCCAACCTTTTCATTCCAAAACCCGTGAAAGGGTGCAGAGTCCGGGGTTTCATACTCTCAGGACAGGATTTAAAGACATTACTCACCTCAAACTAGCCCGCAAACTATTCCTCAATATGCTTGCCTCTCGTATCAACCTCCGAGCGCTCCAAATCTACCAATTTCAGATTTTTATCATCAAATTATGCTTAAGGAATGAATTCCAATTGAAAAATATCGATTTTAAGCACAAAATCCGAAATCGGTCAAAACCCGACCCCCAAACCCGCATCTCAAAACTTAGAAATTTTTAAATCAAATTGTTCTTCGTCATCTCCTGAGTCCGTACATATAAAGAACGCTAAAATCGGAGTCCGTTTGACCCTTCAAATCGACCCTAAAGGTCTCATAATCTCAAGCCCTAACTTCCCCTTTTTCTACTGATTTCCATAAATTTACACTGATATTAAGGTCTTAAATCACCTATAATCGAGTTATTAAGTCCAAAAGCTTACCACTATGATGAACACTGATTTCCCTCTTCAAAATCGCCTCAAAAGCTTTCCTTCCGTACAAAAATGGTGTAAAAAGGGTTAGTGGTCGCGGAGGGTTTATTTTATAACTGCCCAGATTTCTACTCTCCGCGATCGTGGTCAATCACACATGATCGCACAGCACAATTCTCCCCTTCTCCGCGATCGCAGGCCTCCTATTGCGATCGCATAGTGCATTTTCCCAGCCAACCCCACGCGCCCAAACTCCCTTGTGCGATCGCACCCCCATGCACGCGATCGCACAGCATAACTCCCCCCTTCTCCGTGATCGCAGACCTCCTATCGCGATCGCACAGAACAAAATGTGCTTGCCCCAAATTATCTCTCCGCGATCGCATTACTTCTCACGTGATCGCAATGAAGGAATTGCTGTTGTGCAAAAACAAGAAAACCAGCAATTTATTCAAGTCCAAATGAGTCTGTTAATCACCCGAAATCAATCCCGAGCCCCTCGGGACCTCAACCAATTATACCTACTCGTCAAATATTATCATTAAAACTTAGTTTTACCCTCGGAAAACCAAAACTAACATCAAAACACCAAAATCACATCGGATTCAAGCCTAAGAACTTTAGAATTTCTAAAATCCACCAACGATGCCGTAACTATCCAAAACAACTTCGATTGAACTGAAATTTTGCAAACATATCCAAAATGACATTACGAACATTTTCCGACCCCGATAGCCTATTTTCCACTGACGGTCGGAAATCGCCAAAAACTAACTTTCGCCAATTCAAGCCTAATTCTACACCGGACATCACAAAATTATTTTGAACACACTCCTAAGTCCCAAATCACCTAACGAAGCTATCTGAGCCATAAAATCCGCATTCCGAGGTCATTTACCAATAAGTCAACTCTTAGTTGACTTTTCCCATTTTAAGGCTATTTTTAAAGACTAAATGACTGAACTCTCACTACAACCATTGGATTATAATAGTGGTTCATTACAACCATTTTAAGGCCTATATTGAGAGTGATTTATGCCATGATGTGGCTTGTTTATAGCGCTTGGGATGTAGGAGCCCCTCTGGAGTCTGTACACACCCCCAGTGAGCGCATGTACCTATTGAGTGCGAGTGATGGGTGATTGGGAGGCATGAGTGATAGTGAGGTTGCCCGCGGGGCTGATACTGAGTGATGGTGAGGTGCTGAGGGAAATTGTTACGAGTTATGATTATGGCCCGAGGGGCAGTTTTATGATGATATTTTACTGAGTTTTTGACTATGATTCACTTCGTTTTTCAAACTGATATTCTTGAGAGTTTTGTCGAGAAATATTGGAAAGATATACTTGTTTCAAAGGATTTTATGGAAACTAGTTTTCGAACTTATGTATATTGTATCGAGACTTGATGTTTTACTGTTTTGTGGATTGGTGTTTTTGTATTGTGTGTTTCATATACTTCAGACTGTGATTTATTTTTATTACTACTGAGTTGGCGTACTCATCATTACTCCCTGCACCCCTATGTGCAGATCCAGGTACTGGTTCGGAGCAGTAGTCGTCCGAGTTCGTTGTTATCAGCGTTGGGATTTCGAGGTAGTTGTCCAGCGTCCGCAGCTTCTCCATTTCCCTTCCTTTATTAGTATTAGTATTTTATTCCTAGACATTGGTTATGACATTACCAGAGTTATATTGTATTCTTAGATGCTCGCGATCGGTTGACTTCAGTCTTGGGGGGTTAGTTTAGAATGTTGAATTATATTATCGATGCTTAAAGACTTAAGGAAATTATTTTTATACTTATTATGCAGGTATTTAATGATATTAAGGAATTATATTAAAACAAATGTATAGTTATGTGATGGTCGACTAGCCTAGTTCCACGATAGGCGCCATCACGACCTGTTAGGATTTGAGGTCGTGACAGAACCAGACCGGTTACAAGCTTACCATTGAGGCAGTTCATTGAGCCCACAAAATCGGGCATATCCGGTTTCGACCGTATACAGATAGTCCCCGCGTTTCTTAGAGTAAAACGATAAGAAATGATTGAGCCTCGATTCCCTGATACCTAGATCATGACGTCATCTTGATGACGTAAGCAACAGAGGTGATTGAAACGTCCCGTCGGTCCGTTTTCCCAAATCATTAATACATGTCAGTTGGTGATCGGCCACTAGCACTGCCGAATCGTCGCCTTGAGCATATAAATACCCTTTCCTTCCTTGAATGGAACTTTACGTTTGCTTTGATAAAGTCTCTAAATCTTCTAAACCCTCTCATCTCCTCTCTATCTCTGCTTGTTTAGTTACCGCTCCTATCATCGGAACCACCGGCATCACCACCAGCTTTATATCTCCCTTTGAATTTCTTCACTTGCATCAATGGCTATAACCTCAAAGGTTGTACCACAGCAAGAAAAAGCTTCCTCTTCTTCTTCCCTGCCGGCTGGCGATTAAAAATGGCGGAGCCGGCTCCTTATGGGTACTTTCCCGGCGCGTGTACCCTAAAATCTGACTTCAAGGTTGATAACCCCTCATCGATACCGGGCCGATGCGAGCATGTGTCGATGTACATGTGCTCGATCAGGGACAGCCACATTAAGGCCATCAGAAAGGACTGCAACTGGGGTCTCGAGGTTGTGGTGAACATCCCTGCTCCTAAGGAGAGTATCACCACATATGTGGAAGGGTTCTTGAGTGTTTACACTTACCCCTTCAGATTGGGTCCCGTCGACCCGGTGATCCTCGATTTTTGCAAAAGGTATCAGGTCACCCTCGGCCAGATCCACCCCTCTCTATGGCGCATAGTAATCAAGTTGCGTTTTTTCTCTAGCAAGGCCGAGGGGTTAGAATTTACTTTAAACCACCTCATGCGATTGTACTGGCCTCGAATTATCGAGGACTTATCAGGCTTAAACGTCGGGCAACGAAGGCCTTATTCTCAAGCATCGACGAGGATAAGGATCGAGGCTAGATGAGCCGATTTATATAGGTGAGGACCCTTGATATAATACCGGAGGAGAAGATGTTGTTCCCTGAATAGTGGAACCCCAATCGTAAGTTACATATCGAACGTTATTTTTATTATATCATTCAGCCCTGTCTAATATTCTCCTTTATTTTGCAGTTGTTCCTTTGATTCCCCAAGCGGTCCCTGACCTTGAATATTGGGTTCAGAAGTTAGCCTCAACTTCCTCCCACGCCGAACTGGCATGGCGTGACTTGGCAAGGGGAAGATGGGAGGCTAAGAATCATGGTAAGGACCTCTTTTCTCATGTTCATATTTACTATACTCCACACATCACTAATATTCTTTCATGTAGGCCTGACCAAGGACGCCATTTTGAGTCCCTCGACCGGAAACGGAGAATCCAAGTCCCCGGTTCCGAAACCAGAAAAGGAAAAAAAGAGGAAAAGTGCCTCGCAATCCAAGGATCCCAAGACCAAGCCTTGAATGGTAAGGAAAAAAATCATCGCACTCACGATGGACTAAGTCCAAAGACTAAGAAATAAAGAAGAGTATGCCTCGACGCTGACAGTCCGACCAAGGAAAGCCGTCGAAGCCACTAAATCTTCTGATCCAATGGCGGCTGCTGCAACTAAGCCTCATCTTGAGGAGGCTTTGAAAAAGAATTCGGGTATAGATCCCGAATCTCCAGGGGTTGATGTTATTTCTCGACCAACAATAACTACACCAGACGGGGCCGGTTCCGAGACCCTGAAAATTGATTAGAGTGCCCCGAGCGACTTTCTCGGGGCCATGACAGCAGGTCAACTACCTTCATTGTCGGCCTTTTCCGAGGAGGCAATAAGGGAGGCTCGGGAGCTGAAGACCCCTGATATCGGTGGAGGCTCTAGTGTAGGTGATCCATTTCGGGATTGCTTTACTGGGGTCGATGATGCCTCTGACATCAACGACGCTTCTATCCTTTTGGAGGAGGCTCAACGTCTCCTTTCTAAGGTAAGTATCAAGTGTTGCGATTCTTGTCTTATTATCTTCTTCTCCAAATTTGACTTTGCATTTTGTTTCTTGTATAGGTCTCTGTCAAGTTTCGAGCTGACCTTAACCAGTGTGAGACCGATCTTCAAAAGGTCTCGGAGGGGAGGAACTCTCTGAATCTACTTTGTGGCCAAAAGAACGAGGCCATAAAGGACCTTCAAGTTGAACTGGACAAGGCTCGTGAAGAGGAGGCAGAACTAGACAAGCAGGTAACCAATATTTTGATAAAATATGGACTCAACCCGACTATCGAGGATAACGCTTCACTATCTCAGTTGCAGCAGAAGGTGGAGAGGATCGAGCTGCTTCGAGGGGACGTCGACCAAGTCAAGGCCGAGTGCGATTGGTGGAAGGAGAATATGGATCGCCTGGCTGCGGAAAAGGAGACTACCTCGGCCAAATTATCATCGGTCGAGGTTCAACTTCGGGGCATTAAAGAGAAAAGCTCGGACAAGGCTAAAAGGATCGAGGAGCTTAAAGTTGGGTTTGCCGAGGCCAAGGCTGAGATTGAGAAAATAAAGGTCATGGCAAAAAAGTCTATCGCCATGTACCGAGCTGATGCTGAGGCTGCTCAAACGCAGATGAGGGAGTCTTCCGATCGGGAGAAATGGAATGTTGACTTGGCCAAATGTAAGTTTCGGAGGGAAACTCTCGAGGAAATCCATGCCCAGGGTTTTGACCTTTCTGAAGAGATTGCTCGAGCCAAAGTGCTCGAAGCCGAAACCAAGCAGCTTGCCTCCTCGGATGATGAAGATGACAACGAAGAAGGGAGCCGAGGCGGATCCGATGAGGGGCCCGAAGAAGAAATTACTCTCGGGGAGGTTTCTTAAGAAGAGGTCATTCCCGGGGAAGCTTCCCCCGAAGGAGAGGTCGGCCCCGACCGTAGCTAGGACTTTAGCTTCTTTTTTCTTTCCCTTTTGTAAGACCTTGATTGGTCTCTTGTATATACCTTATAATAGAAAACTTCTTTTCGAATGCCTTTGTAGATTTCATGTTCAAATATGTTTTCTGCCTTTATCTTGTGAAAATCTTCATTGGTGCAATTTTATTATCTTTAGCTCGAACTCAGAGTGAACTTAGGTTTTTTAGTTAAACGAGGGTAAGTCTCCGAGCTCGGTAATACGTTCGAGACTTTATCTCGGATGGCTTGATCGAAGCCATAAATGTATTATTTTTATAATTAAGTTCGAGTGAATTTAGAACTTAGAATAAAACAAACCTTTAGGTTTTTTATCAAGTAATGGGTAAGATTCGAACTTACAGTAACATACCCCTTAAGGTTTTATGATAAACCTCCGAGCCATATTCTAGTCGACTTTATTCGAGCTCGGAATAATGGAACTCTTAGGTCCGAGTTGGGTTTGAACAAGGTCTATAACTCTAAATGTATTGACCCTTAGGCTCTTTAGACTGGGCCAATATGACTCTAAGAAATGACTATTATTTCCCCTTTTCGGCTTAAAAGACTTGGTGAAATTTTCTTTATGCCTTAGCATCTATTTGTTACCCATTGGGCTCTTTGAGGGTTCAAAGTCGATTGAAACCCCTCATGTTTTTCGTGCCTTAGTATGTTTTCTTTAGGCTAATTCAGTACCTCTTAAGGTTTTTCGAAGGCTGATATTATCAAAGCCTTTTGGTTTTTTGTCACGACCCACATTCCCAACCTTAGGGATCGTGATGACGCCTAACACCACACTTGCTAGGCAAGTCAATGTTAAATTCGATTAACTATTTTTCCTTTGATTATTTACTTAAAACAATAAAACCAATTTAAAGTAAATTAAATCTAATGATATCCACCGAATAACTTCATAAATAAAATGATAAAAAAATAAATAAACTGAGCCACGAACTAACTATATGTATAACTCTAAGACTACCCCAGGGTCTGGTGTCACAATTCACGAACTTCTAAGAATACTACAAATAATGGGCTGAAAGAAATAATATATCTATTTTGAGTAAAATAAAACAATCTCTATAAAACTAAGAGAAGACTCCAGGAATCTGCGGACGCCGGCAGATATACCTCGTGTCTCCAAATGATGAATGACTGCTACTAAAGTATCTAACGTTGGATGGTACCTGGATCTACAGAAAAGAGTGCAAAGTGTAGTATCAGTACAACCGACCCCATGTACTGAGCAAGTGCCGACCCTAACCTCGACGAAGTATTGACAAGGCTACAGCGGGGCATTAACAATATAACATGTGAACAATCTAAAATAAAGCAAAACGGAAATTATAAAATAAACAAACAATAACTGTAGCAACAATTTAAAATAACTCAGCCACCTTTTTCATGTCTGTGCTATAACCAATTCTCAAGTAAGTTTCCAAATTTCCAAATTTCAACTATAAAATAAAAGTACTGCAAAATATGAAAAGTAATAAAGTAAAACAGTAAGTTTGCAAATCTTTGTTTTCTTTGAAAATCAGTAAAACATACGTGTCCTCCCTTATTTCTTCTTGTTGCGGCGTGCAACCCGCTCCCACTTGTCCACCCTTATTGCTCCTCCCTATATATATAT